>CM040999.1:15660518-15684557 GCA_022985145.1 Pangasius djambal | reverse complement strand
CCGGGTCGATCTGATCCGCGCTCAGTCCTCTGACGGAGTAGAGACGAGCGGCACGCTCTTGCAGCGTCCCTCCACACTTCATCCCTCGCTTCGTCAGCTCGGCCTTCAGCCGCTCCAGACCCAGAGCCTCCAGCTCCTCCACCCCGCTCACTGACAGCAGGTCTAATGGAGCGTCCGCGTCCTGACAGAGGGCGAGAGAGATACACGGTCTGATCATCATCATCATCATGTTCTTGTGTGTGTGTGTGTGAGAGAGAGAGAGATTGGCCTGCGAAAAAGAAACTACATTTCTCTGCAGATAAACTCCTCACCTCTGGCTGAGCTGGCTGCGTGCCTGCGCAATCTTTCGTCTCAACTATTACGTCCTTCTCAACTTCCTGTTTATCGCTGACATTCTGTTTGTACTCTTCGTTTTCACTGTGCTCTGTCCTTCCATGTTCCTCTTTCACTTCTGCTGTCTCCTGGCTGGGGGACGGGGAACAGGGTGCTGAGCTGGCGCTGGAACTGCTGCTGCCGGGTCGGTCCTGAGACTCGGCTTTCTCCTGCTCCCTGGTTGTTGTTGTCGGTACTGCGGCTGGCTGAGAGCTGCAGGAAGGACCAGAGCAAGCGGAAGAGGAAGAGGAGGAGGACGAGGAAGAGGCTTCAGCTTCACTCTCATCGTTCTCTCCATCCGAACTGTCCATGTCCTCAAGGCCGGCCCTGAGGAAATCAGAACCGTCAATATGTTAAAGTGCTCTTTTGAAATTATAGGATCCGTTTGTGCATCTTAGATGTAGTTTTTTTCTGCATTCTGTGTTTAAATGACTGTCTAACAGCATGTACCCGAGTGTAACGTAACATGGAATGATCTCCGTATTAAATGTCCTCGTTTTCCAGCGCACAGTGGCTGCTGGATTTCTCACCAGAAGCATTTCTTCTTTGAAGACGCGTTTCCGTTTTTTGCAGCCGGGCGTTTGCGATGTGGCTTTTCGTCTGCCTGTACCACGCCGCTGCAGGAAGCCTGCATGCCTGGAAGGAGGAAACAAACAAACAAAAAAATCTAACTTGCTTCATTTCTGGCCCAAGAAAAAAATAGGATGAGCATAAACCCAAAACCTTGTTAGCAAAGTAAAAATAAGTGAAAACAGCAACTCTGTAATTAATGATAATTTACATCTTTCTGTTCACATCATTATTATTATTATCATCATTATTATTATTATTAACGTACAACATTATTATTAATTCTCACATTAACATAAATAATTAATATCTAAATATTAATTATTGGCATTATTTTATATATATTAATATAATATTGTGCATGTATATATATTAATTATATATTTATATAATTAAAAATTAATATAAATAATAATGTTAATATATATAATATATAACTATTATGTATATTATTATTATTATTATTAATAATCATAATGTATATATGTATGTGAAAAACCTGATTTGTAATAAATAAATAAATATTTTAAATAAATAAATAAAAGACCTTTGAGCACAGAGTCCTCCAGCCTCTCGGAGAGGTCGTGACACTGCTGCTCGTACTCAGCGTCCGTGAAATGGTGTTTGGGCTCGGCCAGCTTCCTCTGAATCCGCTCCAAACGCCGCTGCTCCTTCTCCGCATCACGGTCAGCCTGCTTCTTCAGCCACTCGGCCATTCTGTGCTCAAAGAAACACACAAACGCTGCCTCGTTACTCTCACACCAACGCTCGTCACCATTACTGCACTGGTACTTTTTCATTTTCACTGCACGCTTGTTCGCTTTCCCCACTTCCCCTTGGTCACTTTTCCATTCACTTCCGACAGGACATGCAGCGTTCCGTCTTTGAATGTGGCCGAACCTTACTCTTTTTCGTGATTGACGTCTCGGAGTCTCCGCCCACTCAGATCTCTGCAGGCCTCTCGATTGGTGGTTTTCTCAATCTGCGCCCCGAGAGCTCGCAGCATGGAGCCGAAACCTGTCACAGAAACATATCCAACGTGGTTCGAAAACGGGAAGATAAAGAACGCAACTGGAGTGTAGTTCAGAAATAAATGAAGAGTTCTTTAGTTTATTTTTTGGGGGGATTTTCTGGGGACACATAGTCAACATCATCAGTCGGGAAAAAAATAAATACCTCCTTTGCCTCCACATAAGCGAGGCTCGAGGCGATAAACCGCTCCAGCTTGCAATCTCTCATCGCCAGCTGATATTCGGCCATTGTTCTTCACGTAGAAATCCACAGATGAGATGCCCTAAATAGGAAAAGTTGATTGTGTAGGGAGAAAAAAAATAAAATAAATACTGTTATAGGAAAAGAATCAACAATAGGGTGCTGTGATGCGGCCCTAAATGAAGCACAGGACTTCCAGAAGTGTTTTATTCCTCTTATACCACTGCAATTTTCCAACCATCAAAATATCTATTTTTTTTATTACTCTGTATTAATGTTTTTGGCATTTGGTATCCTTCTCATACAACATGAATGCCTCAGACTTACCTAACCCTTGTTTTTACGTTGTGTCCCTCCTTTGTGTATATTAAAAAAAAATACCTGATTATATCTATATAAACTAGCATATCTATCAACGCCATTTTTGTATCTTATAGCGTTAGCGAACACCTACATAGCAGATAGCTTGAGCGCTCAATACTAAATAAAATTAAATAAAATGAACACTATTAAACTTACTTCTCCGGGGCTGAGCAGTCCTATCAGGTCGCTGACCGTCGACTCGTGTGGAACAGTACAGTTAAGAAATCTTAAAGACGGAGAAACAACGAAAACCTCCATGTTTACTGCGTCGTCGCTTTCAACTTCAACGCCGTCGCGTTTTAATGGCGTCATGCACTACGCAAAAGAGAAATTACCGCGCATGCGCACTACGCTTATACAAAAAAAAAACCGTATAGATAAAATATAAATTTTACTTAATTTGTTTCTTTTTTGGACGCGCTATGCCGTGTATTATCTCCACACAAAATAAATAAATAAATAAATAAATAAAAATACTAAGTCCAATCTCCAGCTGCGTTGTTTTATATTTTCCCCCTTTTCCTTAGTAATATTTTATTTATTACAGCTCTTTTAAACAGCACTTCAACAGACGTTTTTTATTCGATGTATTATACTTTAATTTTTTATATCTTAACTGTTTTTTAAATTTATCTCTTTTTGCCTTGACATGTGCTATATAAATATATTTGCCTTGCCTATTTGAAATAACACAGATAAATTTATATTTCATTTAATTTACATGAATATTTATTTATTTGCTATTTTTATTATTTGTTTACAGCCTTGAATCACTCAAGATGAACAAACGGATGGATGATAACACTGTAGTGTAATTTTTGAAGCCCCCTAGACAACCTTTTATATTATTATTATTATTATTATTATCATCATTATTATTATAAAATTTCTGAATATTTTGTAATCCATCCTGTTTTCAGCGCCGCAATTATACGTCACTACGGACACTCAGAGAGACCATTAAACTTTAGAGCAAATCGCGTTGTTTAATTTTTGTTAAAAAGAAATTCAAAACTCCCCATGCTGTAGTCAAGCAGTTTTTATGTTTATACGACATATTCATAAACGGAGGTTTGCTGTTTTTATATCTCTTTTCCTCAGCTATAATCTACAAAATCTCCCCGCGTTCTTCACAATGACATGATGCTATGGCTGAAGCCCAAACAGCGCATTCGGCTAACTGCACTAACTGTATATAAGCACTACCTACTGTACACAAGCCAGCTGTGTGCGCCCTATGTAGGGGACTACAATGTTGACTTGTTAGCCGTTTGAGAGTGGTTCAGTCTCAAAATGGCGGCTCTGTACAAGGTTGTGAGCAGCGCGAGACGCAGAGGAACGTGTTTATTAACAAAACCTGAAGTTTTTCTAGGCAGCAGATTTTACAGCAGTGGTGATGAAGGGGTTTCTGCAGGAGGAGAAGAAGAGAAACAGAAAAGTGGCTTTGCTGCTGCTTATGAGCTTCACTCCGAGCTGAAACAGCAGCAGGACACCAAGGTCTGATCTCAAGAAACTGATTAGAATACATTGGATTTCAGTAATATCAGATTGTGTGGGGGGAAAAAACAGTGTTCTTTCTTTGTACCACCTGAGGTGTTTTATTCCTCTTATACCACAGCAATTTGCCAATAATTACATTTTTTTAATGTAATAATGTAATATACATCATGTTACTTTTTATCCATTTATAGTTACATGTAATGTCCATGAAACAGATCAGATCCTGTTATCACTTGCCCTGTAGCAGCTCTAAACAGTCATTTCTTCACCATCCTCTGTTTTTTCTCTCTTGAATTGTATAGTTATAATAATAATAATAATAATAATAATAATAATAATAATAATTAAGCATTTTTGGGGGCCATGCACCCAGACTCGGTGAGCTGCACATTCACAGATGTGCTACAGTTGTTGCTTAAGCAATCACAGGAAAGCCGAGCCGTAACTTTCGGCAAAGAGATTCAAGTATATAAAATATGTTAAAGTATATAATTAAAAAAAAAAATCATTTGATAACTTTTGTAAGGCATGAACCAAGTTTCAATGAATTTCAAATTGGCAAACAGGAAGTACTCTTGAAATTCAAACGTTGATGAGCGCTCACTTCAGCTTACCTTGGGGAATCATAAGAATGTAGATCTGTGAATTTAGGACAAGTTCTTAAAATTAAATTAGGAAAATTGGGGAAGTTGTCAGTTTTTGGCCACAGGTGGCACGGTCATTAAACATTTTGGGGGCATTAGGGTGAAGTCCTGAAGATCAAGTCTCATGACAATACAGCCTTTCATCCTGTTTGATGCATTTGAATATCAAAGTGTCTTTGATAAATTTTGTTCAGACAGGTCTCACGATGACGTGAGCCAAATTTGGTGAAGACTGGACAAAATCTGGAGAAAAAGTTGCAAAAATGGCACTTAGATGGAAGCATTTTTGGCATGTTATTGTAACTTTTGACCAGTAGGTGGCATTGGCACAAAATTTGTTGCATAGTCTCAGGTCATGATCCTGAAGATGCCTACCAATATTTGTGTCAGTGTGCAAGGTCGTTGCTGAGATACAGCCTCGCTTCCAGTTTGGCGGTTTTGCCGTCAGATTTGTTGGCACATTATGGGCAAACCCTTTGGAATATCAATATTATTTTGATAACTTTTGATAACCAAACCATCTCCTTTGGTTTCTAGGTAACATCAAGCTGTATTCTTTTTAGTTTGTTTTATTAACTTTAGGTTGGTGAAGGAACGACTGTTTATAGTCGTACGAAAGAAAGTAACTTGTAAGTGTATCTATAAACGGATAAAACGTACAACGTGGTGGTGTTTAGTTAGTAAACTTGTTACTATTAGTAAACTGCTGCGGTGTAAGAGAATTAAAATGCTTTGAGATGTGCTCGTCTTGGAAAATAGCTAATAAAATCAACTTCGGGGTGGTGATGGTAACTCGGCTTCGTCACACCACCCTGTCATTGATTATTTCCCTAGAACAGCATGCCCTCAGGTGTTTAAATCCTTACGAGATTCCACTACTGGAGCAACTTCTGACAGTCTACGAATCAAAATGAACACTTGTAAACATGTTCCACAGCTATAGTGGTAATTCCTTCAGTGCCGTGAACATTTTTGAACATGCCTTTGCCAAAGATACACAATCAGTTCCTTCAAATCTGGCCTTTACCTTTTTCCTCAGGAGCACAAATGCTGCCATCATCCTCCCGAACTTAATTTAAAAAGTTATTTCTGTGAAATAAAGCTAATGTTTTGTTATTACTTCTTCAAGTTGACTGTAAAAGGCTTTTTTTTTTCCCCCCGCAGAGCCACAAGATGCACAAGGTTCGTAAGAGCTCCTCTGACGACACCCAGTCCTTTGCGTCGCTGTTGCGTCACTCGCCGTTGATCCAGATGGGTCCGGCTAAGGACAAAATCGTCATCGGCAAAGTTTTCCACGTGGTCCAGGATGACCTGTACGTCGATTTCGGTGGCAAGTTCCACTGCGTGTGCAAGCGGCCCAAGACGGACGGCGATAAATATCGGCGGGGCAGCGTAGTTCGGCTCAGGCTGGAGGACCTCGAGCTGACCTCCCGCTTCCTGGGCGCAAACACCGACTCCACGCTGCTCGAGGCCGACGCCACCCTCCTCGGACTGCTCGAGGGGAAAGAGGCCAAAGAAAAAGAGTAGCCATGGACAGAGGAGCTACAACTCATCGGGACTGTTAAATATTAGTCGTCGTTCTGCGAACAGAGATCAATAAATTGTTTTTGAAATTCTGATCGTCTAAAGGAATGGCTTGGGAAAGTTTATTTCTTAAGTTTAATTATTTAATGAATGCGCTTGTTCTAATACGTTATCGTTTCTATAGCAACGAGTTGCACAGGGATTTGTACAGCAGATGTGCCAATAATTACAATAGCAAAAGTGTAATAATTGATATGAAGTTTTCTGTAAGAAGACATTTACTGAGCACTTTTGGAAGGAGTCTCCACTGTCAGCGCTTCGTATCACGCAGTGTAAAGCTAACGTTTTACGTCTTCCGACATCTTAAGGACAGAGGAGTTTTGACACTTTGTGCTTTCTTGGTATCATGACGTTCTGGAATATTCAGTGTATTTATAAAAGGATAAAAATTACCATGCGTCATTATTTAAAAAAAAAAAAAAAAATTGTTAAGAGGAATGAAATACGGTGGCCATTTTGGAACTGACTGATAAAGTTAAAAACAGCATATACATTCGCTCTGCTCATTTATTTCAGCAGTTTATGTACAAACGTCATTCACGGACACAGGTGATTAAAGAAAGAAAAAAAAAAACACTTTTTTTTTTTTTGAAATCATGACTTTATTGTTAAGCAGCGTTGGTTTAAGAAAACAACCTGCAAATGAAATAATACTATAAAATAATCTGCATTGTGGCTACAGTGGCAGAGTGGAAAGCTCAGATTGCATATGAGTTTAGAGACAAATACACGGTGAAACGTTAACAGGTATGTGCCGATGACGAGGTTTACATCACGATAATTGTCTAACAATTAAATCTGGTTTCTGATATCATCACAATGTTATTTTAAGAAGATCACCACCTTTCGCTCAGCACTTTAACTTTAAATGGATCTCCTATTAGTTTTTTTTTTTTTTTAATTTGGATAAATAGAAACATTGGTGACGGTGATAATACCGTGCATGCCGAACGTTATGATGTATCTTCTAACCGATTACCGGCACACGCCTAGTCATATACTGTTTCATGGATACGCATTGGATATGCAGTGGTCTACTTTTAACAAAATGAAACATTCCACAACTCCAAATAAGAGGAAAATATATCCTAGGTTATCAAAGGCTATGGAATAAGATTAGTGACATGCACTTAGGCACGGTGCAAGATTTGTTTGCTCTTAATATACATGCAGCTGTGTGTGTGTGTGTGTGTGTGTATGTAGTGCAACGCAGATCATGTAGGTTTAGGTGGCTAAGCTCGTCATGTTGCATAGTCATTAAACATACTAAGGTGTCTGAGGTGGGTCTAGTTAGCATTGAAGTGGTTAAGGCAGCCTAAACTGCGCCGACTGTTTTCCCTGCATCCTAGGATTATCGATGCGCCGAGAGGGATCTTCGTTCTCGTCGGAATTTCCTCGACGCAGCTTGGTTCAGGAAACTCAGCCGCACATGGTCAGGTACAGCCACTGTGACCGAGACAGACAAGTCTTAATTTGTAAACTCAAGGACTAACACCACTGAGTAATATGACTGATTGTACTGGCATATATTAGTGTCCATAAAAAAAAAAGAAAAAGCTCAGAAAGCAGCCATTTTGATTTCATAGTCACTTTAAGACAGTGTAGTGACACTTTTTCTATAAAAGTACTACATTAGGAAAACGCAACCGACTGAAAAGAACACACCTCCGAGATGTTAAGCTCGGCGACCCCGGAGCCGTCTCTGTCCATCTCCGTAAAGGATCCTGTATGAACAGAGATACAGTAAGTATAATTAATATTTACAGAACAAAAGCTACATATACATTATGTACAGGCTGGGGGGTGGGGGGATAATAGGACAAATAAATCTAATATATTAATAAATAAAATAAAATATCTATAAATAAAAACACATTGTGTGTGATTATAATGGGGAATATGGGGGATTTGTCTGTAAGGAGATGTTTATTAAACATTTACGGAAGGAGTCTCCAGTGTCGGGACTTGTTTAAGTCAAGTTTATGTTTTACGGACGGAGCGAATTAGTAACAAAGTGCAATCTTTCTCTCTTTTTTCCACAGGAGGTGAAAAGGGAACGACCGTTCACAGTTGCGACTTGAACTAGCTTGCGTCCGAGATGTGAAGTTGATCGTTACGTAGATCATAAAATAATCACTTTATCGCTGAAATGCATCGCTGTAATGGCCGATGAAGTAAAAGGGGGCTGACGAATCAAACAGAGCAACGATCTGTATCTCGGGTTGTATAAGTTCACCCATCATGTAGGTGTTACTAATAAACTGGCAACTCAATGGCTGTATCTTCAAGATCACACTAATATACTAAGTGATAGTGACTAAGTGAGCAGCTACTTACTAAACATGGCCTCGAGTTTGACCAGGCAACAGATGAAGTTATCGAAGTCGATCATCTCTTGGTCGGCGTAACGCGCCACCAGGACCTGGTTCAGCTTGTTGTTGAGCTTAAACCCTGGAAACGGAGGAACGGACTTCAGTGAAAGTAACGACAACTTAGAACAGAGTCATTTGGTAGAGAAAGCTTGCTTCTAGCTCAGAAGTAGTGATACGTCTTCAAACTAATTCGAATATGCGTTCGGATAAAGACGTCTGTCGCCTTACCGGCAGACTCCAAGGCCAATCGCATCTCATACGAGCTCATGGCTCCTGATTTGTCCAGGTCAAATTCCCGGAAGATTCCCTGCAGCGATGGTGGAGAGAAGCCAGGAATTAAAGAACGGCACGGTCTTATGCTTTCGAGTTAAAAGTTGCAGCTGCACAAAAGATCTAGAAGTTGCAGACGTCCTTCTGTCTGTCACTCACCAGCCACTTCCTGATCTTATTCCACAGGATCTGGAACTCCACGAGTCCCAGACGAGCGCTTCCGTCTTTCTGAGATTCACCTCAGTCAAGGTGGCGTGTCTTTATTTTAATGCGTAAAATCATGCGGATACAGGCACGAGTGTCAGTTCACGTTCACATTAAACACCAGAAACGGAGGAAAAACGTAGCCGAGGCTACGGTGGGGACAGGTTCAGCGTCCACTTTTGGTACCCTCGGATTACTTTTCTTTGTTGACACGAGCGAAACCCGACGTGGTGATCTGCTATTGTGGCCCATTCACCTCAAGATTCTACATGTTATGCTTTTCTGCTCACCACGGTTGTAAAGAGTAGTTATTTGAGTTACATTTCTTTTTACACAATAAAAGTATGTGCACAATAAACACATGATGTAACAGACGTACACTTAATCTAATGTATTATATGTAGAAAAAAAAACCTTCAATCAACCTTGAATTTTTTTTTTTACATTTATAAGGCATCTATAAGCGAAGGCTGTGTGTGTGTGTATATATATATATATATATATCTCCGTGATCAGTGATTTATACTAAAACTTTAGATTTTCTTTGGAAAAATGCAAAAACAGTTTATAAATAAGCTAAAGATCATAAGTTTAGATCCCCTATTTCAACACAGTAATCTAGTTTATTAAGAAGCGATTGTTGGATACATCCATGAGGGCCACCATAGACCTGCATGCCTCCATACTGAAGCCGTCCGTCTTCAGATCCCGGTCTGGGAGGGGAATAAAAAGCAGAACACCACCATTTGTTAACACTCTCATTCACACACACACACAGGTCTGTAAATAGCTTTTATACATGCTTACGTTTGGACACTACTCTGTTCAGGATGGTCCTTAGCTCATGGACTGATATCTCCATATCCTACAGAAAGAGAATGTGTTACATGACCGCAATAACACACTAAGGCTGGGGTTATACTCGCCTGCATACCTTTTGTACATCTGGAGAATTAACAGCAATAGCAATTAGAGGATGTGGACGTGCACAATTGTTGCACCAAATGACACACTTACCTCACCGGAAAGCTGAGCAAACATGTTCCGGAACGAGGAGTCAATATCTTCCTCGGTGATCTCCTCCTAAACACGTAAAATACACACGATATCACACTTATTCAGTTATAACAAGAACCTGTAAATTAGTGTCAATTCGTTAGATCCGTTATGGCCTTTACCTCTTCATCCAGTGTGAATGACACCTCATCATCCATCTCTCTAAAACAGAAATATGAGATAGACAGGTGTCACCTTTATCACATTAACACGCGTGGATTCACTGCATAACGCAAATGCTAACTACCCAAATAAGTATATAAGTAAATAATAAAAAGATACAAATGTAAAACTATGGCTAATTATTCTCTATTGAGAAAGCGTAAATAAATCTCAAGTGAATCAATCAGTCCATAAGTAAACGTCGCTCACTCAGTCTCGGACTGTTTCTCAGTAAACACACGCAGGGTGAAGTCGGCTTCTTTCCCGGGTTCGAACGTCGAGGGCACAATGAGGTATTCGCCCGGAGGCAAGCGGAGTCGCGTGCTCACCTCCCGCAGGTTGATGAAGGTCTCAGAGCGAGCACAGGACGAGTTGCGAAGGAAAAACTCCTTCTTCAGGTGAACGCTCTGGCAACCGCGGTACTGAGAAACAAAAAGCATTCGTTCATATCGAGTGCAGTTTTACTTTAGCTAGCTTTTTGAAAAAAAAAAACAAAAAAAAAACGAATTTTACCACAACAACCAGCATTTTTTTTCCTTTCACCGGTACGAAAACAGTAACGAGCAGCGCCTCCATTTTTCTATCGACCAATCAAATCGTAGTCCCACCCACTTTTTTCTATTGGCTCACAACAAGAAGATTTTCCATAAAATGTTATTTTACTGGCGTTTGATCACTGCTTTACGTGAAAAATCTGAAAAGTGTAGTTTTCAGGTGGTTCGCGTATCATCGTAGCACGGAGTCACAAATCGTAAATGTTGGCACCTTAATAAATATCAATAGTACTATTGATTTTTCTACTTACAATTGTCAATCGCTTCCCAGCTTTGATCAAAACACGACTTGAAAACACTTTCAAAAATAACAAGCTACATAAGCTGACTAGCTAGCTAAACGAAACCGATTTACGTCAAGCTCGCCAGTTTTACTGTAGTGTGTGTCCCAAGCAAATGTAACTGGAATCCAGTACAGCCAAGTTGTTTACCTCGTCTGGGACCTGCAAAAGGGAAAGACGAGAGGCGGAAAAAATCACATTAGCACAATTTCATCAATACTGTAAACCAAACGGCAATTTCTGACAGATTTTGCGCAGATCATTTTTTTCCTATTACTTAATCACAACTCTCAGGATCTTATGCTCGTGGACCCCTGACCTCGTAGATGGCGAAGCCGATGGTGTGCATGTCCTGGCCGTGCTTACGGTAGCGCCGCCGGTCCTTCTGAATCAGCGCCACCAGGAAGCTGCAGGCCACCTCGGGATCATCGGGATCGTCGTCCTCTTCCAGCAGCGTGATCTTGTACTGCGGGTTGATCCAGAATGTGTCTGATGGACAGACAGGGAGAAACGACGAATAGTACGCAGTAACAGATGTGCTACAGTGAGTAATTATATACGTACAAACTCACCCTGTATAATTGGCGTGCTTAGTGAACTGTGAATACAGTGTAAAAATGTAGACGTGTGTGTAATGGAGATACTGGAAAATTATATGGCATGTACAATGCTCACCGGATCATCGGTATGTGATACGAGTGTCTGTGTGTGTGTGTGTGTGTGTGTGTGTGTGTGTGTGTGTGTTGCATACTGGGATGATTCCTGCAGCCTCCCGCCGTGCTCCCTCTCCTCCAGCTGCCTTCGAACTTGATGGTGTTCCAGAAACTCAGACTCTCATCACTTAGCGCATCCGGTGTCAGGTTACAGATCTCCAAGCGCGAGAACTGACGCTTAAACTCCTGGAATGACATCCTGGCAGAAAGAAACGAGACGGGGACGAGGGATAGGATTAGGTAATGTAGGCTGAATTTTGAAAGAATGTTCCACAAATGAGCAACAAGATCAAAACATCTTAGCATTTTCAATAGTATATGAATAAACTGAACCACCTGTGGTCCACACTAATCCACACACTAGTATACTAAATAGTATGGAGTATATAGTACTACATAGGAAACAGTATACTAAACAGTATGTCAAAAAAGTATAGTAGTAAACATGCTTCTACATCTGGATAGTATTAGTAGCTCCACTTTTTGGGTTGGATTCTGTCTCACTTCGTTGTGTCGCTTTGGATAAAACGATCTGCGTACACAAATGAGTACATGTATATGTTTTTAAAAAAAATAAATAAATAAAAATAACTCACCAGAACTCTCCGTCCTCTTTTTTGCAGTTCAATTCCTCTCTATCAGACGGATCAATCTGGCTCCATTCGGATGAACTGAAGAAGAAGCACGGTGGTGTTAGCACACATTTCATAACCAGACAGCTTTCACATACTGACTCGTTTTCATTTCCAGAATGGGACTTCTGGTTTGTCTGAGAATACTAATTTCAGCCCTTTAGATCCAAAATAACCCGTTACATTTCTTCGCGTCTAAATTTCTCACTGAACGTCAAAAAAAAAACAGTTAAAAAAATATATTTATATAACAGAGCTATTGTGTTCAACAATATAAAAAGGCTGGAGTGTGTAAGTCGGACACTAAAATATGATCTTAGTGGCTGTCCTGTTCTCTACATCTGATATATTTTGCAGTTTAGAGATGATTTGGACGTCCGTTTCATAGTCATTTGCCAAACGTTGTGAAAGCAAAGTGACTGATCATGAGACTCGTTCTGATTGGCCGACTCACTCGTCACTCCACGCCCCTGTCCACTCGACCTGCCCCCATGGGTTCCGGATACGGATCAGCCTTTCTCTGTTACCGTGGAAATCCACCTAGACACACACACACACACACACACACACACACACACGTATTTCAAAGAATAATTATGTGCTGTCCCTTTTAAGGGTCTTTATCATGGACGGGTGAGCATGTATCAATTCTTTTTTCCTTGTAATCCTTTTAATCATTTCTGTCTTACTTTATTACTTCCTTCTTTAAAATTTCTTACTTTTAAATCTTTCTAATTCATCACTTCTCTCTCTATGCGGCTTCATTTAGATTGCTGAGCGCAAGTTCATTTCCAAATGATCGTTCTCCACCTACCATTTTATCAGTAATCCATCTGGCTCGTGTCTATTTTTCGGAACGGTCGCTATCGATATCAATTTTCTGTAATTTCCTCTATTTCACTTCTCTATTATCTCTCACTTTTCCTTCCTCAAAAGCAGCTGTGCCGATTACACGGCTAAAGAGCTAGATAAATATAAATGCGGTGCTCATGACCCACCTCTCTGAGTCCTGTCACAGAGTAAGCGTGACCTTTCACCAGCTTCTTGAAGGTCACCGCTTCCATGTCAAAGGCACTCGTGATCTGTAATAAAAATAAATAAATAAATAAATAAAATAAAAAAAAAAAGAATGAAAAGCTGATTACTTTCCATAAAAGCAAAACCACACTAAATTTCATAAGAATTAATAGTGTATGTGGCGAAATGATTCAAAACTCTAAGGGATATTTAAAGTGATTTTAAAACCACAGAAAAAAATAAAATAAAATAAACCCTATTATTGCCATATCCTGTGTCCCTAGGGTATAAATTATAGATTGTACACACATCAAATCTCTTCATCACTCATCACCACATGTTAAAGCAATGAGCTTCCATCAAAAAAATGACGATGCAGAAAAATGACAGATTCAGATTTGCTTTTTTTTTTTCTTTTTCTTTTTTTTAAATTTTTTTTTAAGAAAATCAGTTCTCAGGCAGCTCCTGCATAATAACAAACTATCTGTAAGTGTTGGACTAAATAAGCTCTTCCTCAGAGCAACCCATTAAAATGCAGCACCTGAACAAACATCAAACCAGTTTAGAACTTTTTTTTGGCAAACAACTAACACTGACACATTTGGTGGATAAAAATGGTCGGACTTCCTACAAAGCCACCAATCCCACTGTAAAACCTCGTGCATCACCGGGAATCCCACTGCCAGGATATTTCAAAACCTGGTTACCTCTGCCAGGAGGTTAACTCCTGACTCTAGATTAACATGTTATAACAACACTGGTTGCGGGACACAGTATCAATATTTGGCAACCACCTTCTTTGTCTCATGATGTATACCTATAAAGTGACAGACCTGATAAAATAGCCTATGAATAGAATAAAAGGTAGAAGGACTTAATGAAGTCGAGAGTTAAAACAGAAGTTTTATTAGATCTTGGCTGTCCACACTGGTGGCTGTGTGTATTTTGCTGCGTTTTGCTCCTCCAGGTCATGTGGTTGCGCTGTGTAGACTCACGTCTATAGAGCAGCCGAGCAGCGATCCTCGCTCCAGGGCCTTTGTGATGATGCGGGGCAGATCTCTGGGCGCCGACCTCAGCTCGTACATCTCAGACACTCCGCCTGTGAAATCCTCGAAGCCCTCGGTGGTGGAGCCTCCAGACAGAGCCTCGTACGAGCCGTTCAGCCTGGAACGCAAACATGACTGATAAGAATTGCCGGGCTTGCACTAATCTCTCATATGTACTCACTTATAAATATCGTTACTTAGCGTAGGCTTTCTCCAGCAGGGCGCTCCAGAACTCGGTCCCTTCTTCCGAGTGCACGAAAACAAGCTCTCCGTCCTTCACGGGCAGACGGTCGTCGATGACGACGTCCACCCAGTCGCCGAACTGCCAGAACTGCACAAGCAACAACACGCTGAATGCCAACCAAATTTCTAAAAAACTTTTGTGTGTACAATGAAAATATTATACGCGATGCTATATATTGTATATTATAACTTTATCTCCTGACTCTGCTATGCTGCAGTGCGACGCACAATCCCAGTCCTTTCATTAGAATTTGAGAATTTTGATCCTTTAAAAATGGGGTCACTGGCCAAAAAGGTTTGAGAATCCCTGCTGTATCGCATCTTCTATTTATCCGTACGTCAACTTTTCCGCCAAGAGGTTTCTTTTGCGAATATTCATCATTCGCAGAAAAACAGGTGGACGCCTCAACTAGTGTGTAGTATGTCACAGTCAGGCATTCGTACTAAAAATATCTTCGAAATGATACATGTTTGTGACAGGCAAACTAAAATAGCCTGTTTTTTTTTTTTTAAATGATCCAGTCTTTCGTTACAGTTGTTATGTGGCTGGAATAATATCTTGGCACTATACGGATTGTTGTGCGGTATTTTCCGCTTGGCTGAGGTTGAAAAGCTGAACGTCCAAAAACGCCCATTAACATGATAAACAGAATGTCAAAACAGGACCAACACCTTTTTTTGGTGGGCCGTTATATAATTTACCATGGTAATATGCGGTTTTGGATGTAGCCTGGTGCTGCTTTGATTCCATCTTCATGCTTGTCTTTAGAATAGCAATAATTATAATACAATGTGATGGAGACATTTGTACTTTGTTGTTGCTGGTTCTTTGGAAACACCCACACTAGTTACGGCCACCCAGTGACCATCCAACAACCACCCTTATGTACAATCCTTCTGCTTTTAGTCTTGGGAACTATTGTGACTCATATGAGCTGTAAAGGTTTGAAATATGACCAGTGCTGAGGTGTCAGTTGGTTTTATTGCCTAAATTATTTAGATATAAAAAAAAAACAAAAAAACAAGATGCAACCTAGTTTTCCTAGTCCTCCGCTCGGTGAAATGTTAGACTTGTGTAAAGGAATTTATTACCTGAAAGTGGAAAATACCGGCGTAGTTATCCGTGAAGCTCTGGCCGTGAGGAACCACCCTGTGTAAGAGCTTGTCGTTGAGAGTGAGAGACGCGATAGCAGCCAACAGCCAGCAGTCGCCTGAGCAAGAGAGCGAGACAATTGTGGAAAACACAGGTTGCATAAACTCTCATGCCAATCACAAAGGTAATGTTTTGATCAAAACTGTGCAGGGTCTTAAATAGTCTGTTGGAGTCTAAGCAATGCAGCAACCAAAAATCTAACCTAGTGAGCAAAACTCGTGAGTGAATGCACCTAATCTACCAAATAATAACTCCTTAGAACCACCGCAATTCACACTGCTTACGGCTGTATTTAGTTCTCCAGCAGGCTGGAAATCTTGGCTAAAAAGTGAGCTCATTAGAATAATAGGCCCCGCCCAGAAAGTTCAAATTGTATTCTGATGCTCCACCCATGGGATAAGAAATCTTTTGTACACTTTTCTGGCCCCAACCTTCAGAATGTTGACGCTTGTAATCTGGCTAGCTCTCCCCATTTCTGTATACACACTCTCAACAACAACAAAAACAAACAAACGCCTATTTCGTATAATGGTGAGTAAATGATATCAGCAGGAAAAGGTCTGAGCTCGCCTACTATTATAGTCAGTTTATTCACGAAATGTACCAGACTCTATAATAAAGCTCAAGGTCCAGCTACATAAAATTCCTCGCTTATCGAATCCTGGATAAACAAACAACATGGCTGAATGACAATAACAGTTACATTTTAAAACTTAAACATTAATTATGATTAACTATGTTATATATATAAAAAAGAGAGCAATTTGACGCGGTTTTGTGTTTCGCAATGGCGCTTCACGTAAGCACTTTTGACTAGCGCCATGAGCCGTCGATCTTAAACTTGAAGCAACGAACAGCATAAACGTGTTTCTCTGCCCAATCATCTTTAAACTTTGTTTAAAACTTTTATATATTTTTTTTAAAACATCTATGAATGTACGTGAAAACGTTTTCCTCTCTTAATGAGCTGCCTTTAACTAGATAATTTACATAAATGCACGTGATTGGCTGCAACAGAGGATCTCGCTACAGAAGCCGTGCTTGGTCAGGTTTTTTTTTTTTTTTTTTTAATACACACACTGATCTCTTCTGCTGCAGTATTTTTCCATGTGCACTGTTCGAGCCGCTGAAATACTTTGCCCGTTGACATCCCCCACCCTACTTCCTTGCTAGGACACACAAACGAAGACTGTGAGAAAGCTGAAAATTTGGGAACTTTGGGATAGGGCCTTGTACAGAGGGGAAAGAGACACATTCAAACACCAAACCACAAACAGACAGAGACACGCAGAGCAAATGAATGACTAAGTTACACAAGAGTGATGATGGATGGAAAAGCTTTGCAGTCGTAATGATCAGCTTTCTGCCAGCAACACAATAAACAAGGCCTCCGCCCGATCTGAGCATTATGTTCACTCACTCACCAACCCACACGAGCACAAACACCAAAGTTCACTCCACTACAACTGAACGAGGGGGAAGAATTTGGGGAAAAAAAAAACATGTGGTGCTTTGGATAAAAGCCTCTGCCAAATGAATGAATACAGTATGACTGTAAATATTTAGTGTTCTGACTAAAAACAGCAGCCATTTTAGGAAACATTTATTAAAAAAAAAAAAAAGAAAAAAGTTCATCAAAGCGAAACCTGAGGTTTCACAGGTCTGGGAGGTGAAACCACTTGTCTTCTGAAATGCACAAGTGTGACCGTCGTCAATGCCTCTAGATTCTGGAGCAGCTTACCAACAGCTATTAGACACGCCTCCTTCATTTTCTTACGCTATTTTACTTCCTGTACCATTGTATTCAATGTACAGCATTTTGGTCAATCTAAGTTGTCT
Source organism: Pangasius djambal (assembly GCA_022985145.1). Taxonomy (NCBI): domain Eukaryota; kingdom Metazoa; phylum Chordata; class Actinopteri; order Siluriformes; family Pangasiidae; genus Pangasius; species Pangasius djambal. The sequence continues at coordinate 15,666,770 of CM040999.1, read as the reverse complement.
TAAATGTGCTTTATAAATAAATCTGAAGCTAAATAAATTCACTGATCATTGAAAAAAATCTGAGATTCTCTGGAAACTTCTGGAGATCTCACTCTGGGCACAATGCAAACCGAAATTTTTTTTTTTTTCCCAAGACGGAGGAAATTGCATAAGCTACAAAACTGCATATTTGGAAAGTAACTATCTGATTTGAACTCTTGCCTAAACGTAATCATACTCAATTTTTTTGGCAACATCACATTTTTTCTCATATATACAATAGCAGCTAAAAGTCTGCTGGGTTTGCCAGGAAGTTAGATTGTGCAATATTGATTTTTTACCTTGCTAAATATTTACCATATTAAAAAAAAAAATCATGTAAATGATTTAATCATCCAGAACCACAGGGTTTAAAAAAAAAGGAAAGAAAATGAGCATTTCGATTATTTCAGGATTAATGAGAGTAGAGGAGGGTGTATTAATATTATCAGCTGTGAGGTCAGGAACTGCTTGTTGGCAGTGGCAATCACAAAAACTCTGACGGATGGTTGGTTTTTAAGTGGTAATGTGCAGTAAACAGTTAAAAAAAATCATCATCAACGAGTGGTGAATAGGGAGCACCACAGGGACAATACTGAAAGCAGGATGTCTCTCAAAATTAACAAAAGGACAAGAAGGAAATCTATCAGGGAGACTGCCAAGAAACCTACAGAAACATTAAAGGAGCTACAGCAGTATCTGGCAAGTACTGTTCACTCCCTGCATGTGACAACAATCTCTCGTATTCTTCACATATCTGGGCTATAGGGTCGGATGGCTAGATGGAAGCCCTTTCTCACGGAGGGGAAAAAAAAATAAAAAATACACCCAAGCCCACGTAAATCACACCAAACCATGCGTTATGGTCTGATGAGACCAAGGTAGAACTTTTTGGGCATAATTCTAAAAGCTATGTTTGGTGCAAAAACAAGACACCTTACCCACGGTGAAGCATGGTGGTGGCAGCATCATGCTATACGGCTGCTTCTCTTCAGCTGGGACTGGGGCTCTAGTCAAGATAAAGGGAATCATGGATAGCTCCAAATATTAATCTATTATGGCACAAAACCTGCAGGCCTCTGTTAGACAGCTGAAGATGAAGAAGAATTTCCGCATTTTTTTGCAAGGATGAATGGAATAAAATTAGCAAATCAAGATGGGCTAAGTTGGTAGACTCTTACTCAAAAACAAGCAAAAGTATTAGTGAAGGGGTGTGCACAGTTTTACAATCAGGCTATCTATTTTAAGTTCTTTTTTTTCCCCCCCCTATTTGTTTTTCACTTGAATGTAGTTGGTTGATGCATCACACTAAAGGTGGAAAAAGATCTGACATGATTTATCTTGGTTTCATTTTTTTACATCACAGAAACCTGCCATTTTATTAGGGGTGTGTAGACTATTTATATCCACTGTATATGTGTCACAAATTATTATAATTTATGATGCCATTTGAGACAGAAAACCGTTGATACACAGCCTGCAGTACCACAGAGCACCAGTAGGGACAGTGAGAGAGCCAGAGAGAGAGAAAGAGAGAGAGAGAGAGAGAGAGAGAGAGGGGGGGGGGGGGTGTTGATGTGTCAAGAAAGAGAGCAACAGCAACCATTTTAAAGGAAATGGAGAGAAAGGCAGGGAGTAACAAGAGAATGGCATAGAGAGCGAGGAAGAAAGACACAGAAAACGACAAAGAGAGAGAGAGAGAGAGAGAGAGAGCGAGAGAGAGAGAGTGAGTGATGTGTGGGTTAACAATGCTTGGCAGAGCCCAATTCCATTTTCCACACTGCCATCCTGTTTGCTCTCACAGCACTCCCATAACACACATTCATGAAACACACACTCTCTCTCTCTCACACACACACACACACACACACACACACACACACACACATTCATGAAACACACACTCCCATAAACACACATTATTATATCACGTGAGTTTCAGTGGTTGTCTATTATCATGTGCTGTGACTTTAAACCGTGTTACAATGAAACAGAATCATTCTCCACCCTGTTCGGCAAACCCAAACTGTCTGAGCTCTCTGAACACTCTCTCTCTCTCTCTCTCTCTCTCTCTCTCTAAGGCGATGGCGTGCAGCCAAACCTCCAAGCTCTCTTTTCTGCTAAACCACACTGTCTGTGACTCATCGCTTAGGCACAGAGCTCTGCACACCACACGCCCAGGAAACACACACTCGTATATGTTCTCTCTCACACATTCACCCCTGTGAGCATGCTCAAGAATTTACACTTTTTTTTTTTTTTTTTTTACAACAGCCTGCAGGTCAAAATCCGTTCCCTGGGCGTTTGTTCGACTTGTGTATCTGCTTTCCTGGCCACCATAAAGTCACTCTGGCAGCATTCTGAAAAGCCCAGAACGACCCACACGATACTCAAACTCAAACAATATACCCAACTCACTCAACACACAGTGGTTTTCCTGTTTTCTGTGACCGCTGACACATCACCCACATTAGATTTTACCCTACAACATTCAGCTAAAAACCCTGAGTTATGCAATTACGTTGCTGCACGATCAACATGAGCACTGACTACCTGAATGGAATAATCACTTTTGCAGCTAACAAGGACAATGCCCAAGCTGCAATTCCTACTAGCTAGACTAATACATTCAGTACACAATGTTTCCATAGAAATCTCTCAAATTTGAAAGATTTTCTTTGAAAAAAAAAAAAAAAAAAAAATCAGCTTCAATCACTTTTGGGAATTAGCATAACAAAGTAACTGGAAACATCAGTCTCGTGAGCCAATAGGAAACAAGTGGGCGGGACTCTGGGGGTGCCCTTAATAGGATCAGATTAGTTTACTTGTAATCGTTTTTTTTTTACGCGTCTCGTCAGTGATTAAAGAAAAAAACTCTCGCATAGGGACAGCAATAAAGTGAGTTTCTAGCAGGCTGTGTTTTCTACGAAGACAGATGTTTGCGTCACGTGGTCATATGATCATCCTTCATTCACAACACGGCGTCTGAGCGGTCAAGTGGAGTATGGGACAATTTGAAAACACAATTCGTAATCACAACGTTTGGGAGTCGGTTTGCACAAGAGTTTACGAGTTGTTGGGGAGGGTCGCTGATACGAGCGCTACGAGACTAAATACGGCAAAGTGGCAAGTTTGATGAAAAACTGCAGGTAATACGACCCGCAATTTTCTCTGAGGCAGACGGACAAAAACACCAAGGTGGCCAATCTTAAAGGAAAGAAAATCAAAGAAGAGCACGTGTAAAATAGGAAATTACGCCTGGGCCTCATGTAAATACAATCCCATCCAAATTGGGCTTTCGGTTGTTTTGTATTGCCTATTATTTTCACAGTTTCACTGCACTGTCGTCTTGCTGTTTTGTCACTATCGCTTCATCGTATGTTTGAAAAAATAATAAAAAATTATTTTTATTGTGAAGTCCTTTTGTTTTTCTCCCTGCCTGTTAGGACTGGTGCATCTGAGATAGCATCTTTTCACCATTTACGTCAGCAGGTGGAAAAGTTTGAGCAGAGACCGATTATCGCAAACCTACTGAATTGTATGTGTATCTGGGATTAAAATAATACAAAGATCATGTATCAGTAACCAAACTTGTCTAGTTCCCAGGAATGTTTACGCATCCAGAGCAAAACCACGCTTTGGTAATGGAATTGTTGTGCATTTGATTTCCAAAGAATCTTCAAGTGTATGACTTTAAACGTACTTTGGACATCAAATCCACACCACCACCACCAAAGCGTGAGATTTACGACGTAACCTGAGCAACTTTAAAATAAATAAAAATCTAAATTAGCTCAGTCCAGACAGTGTGACTGTACCACACCTAAAATGTCTGCAGCTAAGAACTGGTTTTGCTAAAGCCTGGTGAATAAAACAAGCCTGAAGAAGGGTACTATTTTCTTAAAGCATGCTCCAGGGGGAACAGTGGGTCATTTTGAAAACTCACCCAGAGCTCCTTGGCAGATATCGGTCCGGGTGGCTCCGCCAACGATGAACTGAGGGTCATCCATCAGCTCCTGTGACAAAATTAGAACGGAAACTCAATGACACTCAGCCGAGGTGTTTCATCAGTTCTTTTTTTAAGCTCCAACCGTGAACTAGTAGAATATAAATGTCTTCGGGTGCTTTTCGAAATATTTTCAATTCAACACGTTGCAAATTTTCACTCGCTAACGAGACTAAAGTTTCATCTGCACTTTGGCCTCCATTTTGCGCTTTGCGATTTCATATAAAACGTACGCTGGAAGTTGAGAAAAACACCAACTCTCAAATAAGCAGAGAGAAATCTTTACTCAAAACAAGCTTAGCTAAAAAAAAAACAAAAAAACAAGTAAAACACTTGAACACTTGGGGGCGTGCTGTTATAATAAAATAATCAACAATGGGGTAGCGTGATGTGGCCCAATGCAAAGTAACTGTTGGCAAATTGCTCTTATATAAGTGGGATTAAACACTTCAGGATGTTCTGCTGTTTTAATATAATCAACTTCGGGGTCATTAACAGTAACTTACCGGCTGTTACAAAGTGCTGACACTGGAGACTCCTTCCGTAAAATGTAATAATAATAATAATAATAAACTTTTCTAAAGACATAAAATGTAACAGCTTTGGTGTGTTATTCTAGTGTAACCTTCCCAGACTTCCGTCAGCTTGACCTAATTCTGTTTCAGTAATGATACGAGAAGTTATAACGATCAAGAAAACAAATCTAGTGATTAATTCAATGTTATTAGAGAAGAGGAAGAAGGAAGAATGCTAGGAATAAATGCATACCCACATACTCCTATCCACATCCAGCAATGGCTAGAATTTTAAAACTCGTGGTTTTAATATTTTTGCATGGAGAATATAACACTATATCGACACACTGTGTGCAGAACTGATTCGTCATTATGCAGCATTACAGATTAAGCTCAGTCAGTCTGGATGACGTAAACAGTTGTAGCTAATTTAATCAGGAAACCAGCAGACAAGCCGCTTTGATAAGAGACAGGTCCACATGGAAAAAAGAGAGCCAGTGTTTATACAACAAACTAAAAGCAAAAGTAGAACCTACTCCGATCAGCCATAACATTAAAACCACCTGCCTAATATTGTGTAGGTCCCCCTTGTGCCACCAAAACAGCTCTGACCCGTCGAGGCATGGACTCCACAAGACCTCTGAAGGTGGGCTGTGGTATCTGGCACCAAGACGTTAGCAGCAGATCCTTTAAGTCCTCTAAGTTGCGAGGTGGGACCTACATGGATCAGAATTGTTTGTCCAGCACATCCCACAGATGCTCAATCATTTTGAGACCTGGGGAATTTGGAGGCCAAGTCAACACCTTGAACTCTTTATCCTGTTCCTCAAACTATTCCTGAACAATTTTTGCAGTGTGGCAAGGCAATATTATCCTGCTAAAAGAGGCCAGGCCCATACGCAGCAAGCTGCGATGGACTGTATGTTCTGACACCTTTCTATCATAGCCAGCATTAACTCTTTCAGTAATTTGTGTTGTGGGATCAGACCAGACGGGTCTTAAACCCCGTCGCTGGTTCACCGGTTGTCTTTCCTTGGACCAATTTTGGTAGGTACTAACTACTGCATACCAGGAACACCCCACAAGACCTGCAGTTTTGGAGATGCTCTGACCCAGTACCCAGTACTCTAGCCAACACAATTTGGCCCTTGTCAGTCGCTCCATTTTTGCTGCTTCCAACACATTAACTGTTCGCTTGCTGCCTAATATATCCCACCCCTTGACAGGTGCCACTGTAACGGGATAATCACTGCTATTCCCTTCACCTCTCAGTGGTTTTAATGTTATGGCTGATCGGTGTGAGCTATACAGCATTTTAAAGCCCTGACATCTAATCCGTGCCAATATACAAACTAAAATCATATCCAAATGATTGTTTATAGGTGTGATGTGGCCCGACATGAAGAAGATCTGATCATTGACCTATTTAACAGTACTTCCTGAACTGTTTTATTACTCTTGAACCAAATAGCTACATAACATAGCTACATTTTGTTACATCTTGTGGAACATCTGCGAAGCAAGTTGGTTCCTGTTATGGCATCTATTCTTTCAACCAGGCTTGCTTTTTCTTCTCTCTCGAAGTTAATAAGACAAAAAAAACCAAAAAAGTTTTTAAAAAAGGCAGGTTGTCATGTTACCGAGAAACCGAAAAAAGTGCCAAAATCCTCGGTCTTGAATGTTATAATACGCTGACACTGGAGACTCCTTCTG
>CM040999.1:15603195-15649960 GCA_022985145.1 Pangasius djambal | reverse complement strand
AAAAAAAAAAAGGTTCATGCAGAATCATATATAAAAGGATACTGTACTCCATGTTGGTAAAATGAAATGTCAAAGTGTCACCGTGTCTTCATCGTAATGCACGAATGTGCATTAAAGCTACTCTCTCTGTCTGAAATCTGTATGGCTAAGATGACGTCTCGGGATTACAGAAAATACGAAGTAATTATATTGTCAATGTCGGACAATAAGATAACAAAAAGCTGAATATTATTAAAAATATCGCAGTAATACCCGAAGTGGATTATTTTGCTATGACATCACGTCTCGAAGTGTTTTATTCCTCGTATACCACTGCAATTTGTCAACGTTTGCAAAGCGCCGACACTGGAGACTCCTTACGAAAATGCTAAATCGACATCATGAGTCATCCAATCGTACACTCATACCTGACAAGTTTGGTTTACGAGGAAACATGATATTCAGAAGAACATACACACGTGTACCTGCAGTTCCTTGTTGCAGCGGCAGGCTTAGAAGAAACAGAAGTTTAATCCATCACAGAGCAAAAGAGCAACAGATTTTTAAAAATATAAAAAAACCCCAAAAACAATCATAATTTAAAAACGGATGGAGAATCATTAAACGGAATCATAACTGAATCATATACATGATTCACACTGTGTCTGTGTGTGTGTGTGTGTGTGTTGACAGAGGAGAACCTCATACACGATGTCTCTCTTGTACCTTTCCAATTTTAACAAATAGTTGCACAATTTATGAGTTACAGTTTAGAATTTTTTATTTTGCATTGTTTATTGCAAATAGGTGTCACGAAAGTCTATCATCTTTCTACATAATCTCCATTTCATTCAAGTCAAGTGTTCCAGCGCTTAACAAGTGTCCGGACTTTTCTAGAAAAAAAATCTATTTCATGCTAATTCATGTCGCACTTTTAAGGCTTTCATTTGCTAAACCTTGTAGCATATCATACATTTTGAAAGAAAAAAAAAAGAAAAGAAAAAAAAAAAGATTAAACCTTTAGAAGAATGAGAAGAATTTGTATTTTTACATTGTTTTACAGCAAAAAGTTTCCCCTTACTCCAGCCACAACATGTCTGAAATCTGAGCTTTGCCTATTTAGTTTTGAACTGGACCTCGGATGCTAATGTTGCTAACATGCAAAGGAAGTCCCCCACACAAATTTCTTTTTCCTGCAAAATATCTGCCTCAAACCACATTCGGTTCTTCAGTGATATCACACACACTTTCTGATGTGTTTCAAGACACAGTAGGTCTGTATTAATGATTAAACAAACCCTCACAGCAGAGCTCAACACTGTATTGTTATGGAGGGCGGCCATCTTGGACAACCGCATTTTTCCCTTTGGTGTTAATCATTCACTCATATTTTACAACATGTTTGAAGGTGGAATTGGGGGGGAAATCCAGGAATGATGCAGATGATGATGAAGTTCCTTTCTGAACTTAACTTTTAATTAATGTCTGTTATTATAAACATACTTTACTCAAAGGTTAGCTGTTAGCTTTAATGAGATGAATGAATTTATAAGCAGCCTGAACGATATAATCAATAACTCATATTGATATTATCTATTAAAACCCTTTCTGACACTGAATTTCTGACAAATTCATAAAGATTTATGATGTTATTATGAATGGCACATAACTGTCGTTGTTTTCTTTTTATAAAATTTGATATAGTTATATCTAGTATATAGTTTTATTATCTGATACACGTGTTACTATTTTTTCTGCTATATGTAACTTCGCAAAAAAAACTTTTTAAAGTGTTTTGTGGACCATTTTTAAAACATGAATTCGTAAGCAGATTGCCAGGTACCATAAACCTCTTCAGCCCTAATCGATCTGTCTCTGATTCAGTGAGTGAATCAGCAAGTTCCAGTATACACACACACACCCCCACACACACATACAGACACTCTGATCCACCACTAGTCATAAGAATTGTATTCTTAGCGTGTTTTTTTTTTCCACCCAGAGAGCTATCTAACCAAAGGCATTAAGGAGAGATTTCTGGCAGCTGATAAATAACATGCAATACAGCATCCTGAAGGAATGCAATCAGCCCTGAAAGGTTCTACAAAAAAAAAAAAAAAAAAAAAAAAAAAAAAAAAAAAAAAAAAAAAAAAAAAAAAAAAAAAAAAAAAAAAAAAAAAAAAAAAAAAAAAAAAAAAACCTGCAATAACGTTTTCCTATAAGAACTGGTTCCCAAGAGAACCTTTTTGGATAATTAATGGTCTTTAGCTTCCAACGAACCCTTGGAAAAACTGCCTTAAACCTGAGCGGAGGTGTTTAGTCAAGATGTACAGGTGATAAAATACCTCAGCAAGTCAAACATATCAAACCGTTAAAGTTAGGTTTGACGTTTATCCGATTTCCTGTTTGCAAAAATGACACATTCAACGACGCATTGAATGTAAACTCGTGGCGATCCGACTTTGAAGCACACAGCTGATAGTTGTAGTTTGCCTGCTATAACAGTTCTTAACCAATGAATAAAACATACATTGGCAATCTTTTATAATAAAATAATCCACGGCAGGGTGGCGTGACGAGGCCTGACGTTCCTCAGAGCACATCCTGAAGCGTTTCACTCCTCAAATTCCACAGCGATCTGCTAACGATTACAATTTCCAACTCATTAACGGATGACATGGAGCATATTTACCATTTAGCCACAAGTTCGTTCCTGTTATAGCAGATAAACAGTCGTTTCCTCACCAGCCTCTCTATTTACATTATTAACCTTGTCATGACGCTGAGAAAGCGGAATGCGTAACCTCTCCTCTATCCTGAAGACTCAGTGACTGTTACATAAACACTGACACTGGAGACTCCTTCCATAAATTACAGACTGCTATAACAAACGACTATATCAAACACTAGCTTATACATCTGTCAAATAACAACATATTTTAATCAATTAGTCGCAGATTTCTTCTGTGTCCACTGTAACTATAGCTACAATAATGTATCAGAACAAGCGTATTGATATAAATCTGTGATTTGCCTTGCAGCCGGATCTACTTTTCAAGCTGTAAATTCAGCAACACGTTCTGACCAATCAGAATCGAGGATTCAACAGCGCCGTGATATAAGAGGTCTTCATGTAAACTATACCGTTTCAGCATTAAAAAAAAAGAGTTGAATGTTAGATTATTATTGCTAGGTTTGTTACAAATGACCGCTTAAGGGAGCGAAAGAGACTGTTTTTCAGACTAAAAACACACTTTAGACCGCATTTTGACGTTATTCTGCTCGAGCCAATGTTTTTTTTGTGGATAAAAATGTGTGGATAATGTATCCGTGCGCTCACATTTGTTTTGGCACTACTTAACTAATTATTCATCTGGGTGCTGTACTCTAATGTGTTGGAAAACTTCTAGAACAAAAACAAGGCATATTTGGTCAAAATATTCGGCAGCATTAGTCATCCGGGACCAAAATATACCCGTCCATTTATATATATATTTATATATATATTTATATATTCAGTCCACGCACATCCGGTGCCACCTCGTAGATATTACAAAGGTTATCCAAAAAAAACCAAACCGGAAGCATGCAAACTTACCACTATTTCTCTCTCCGATGTGCCTGATCCGACCAGCACCCAGCTGGTTACATGAATTTAAATGAAAAAAGGATGAGATGAAGTCATCACACACACACTTACACACACGCACACAACAGAATCTCTGCAGTGCGCAGCCCTACCCTTGGGGGCGTGGCCTCATAGTGACTGATATTAAGGGCGTATCCCAAATCGACCCTGTTCCATATATAGTGGATTAAGGGTAGGGAAGGGAACATTCAAGTCTGTGGGGTTTTTTGTTTTTTTTCTTGTGGTCCTGCACACATCTAGGAAATATAATATACACACACACACACAAAATCTAAGCTCTGCTGACAATTTTATATATACAATTTTGTATATTTATATATAAAAAATTGTGTGTGTGTGTGTATATATATATATATATATATATACACACACACACACACACACACACACACAATGGACATAAAAGGCAAAATAAATGGCAGGTTTTTGTGATGTAAAAAAAAACAAAAAACAAGTTAATATCATGTCAGAACCTTTTCCACCCTCAATATGAAATTACATTGTATAACATATAATTAAGTGAAAAACAATCAGAAACATTTTAGGGGAAAAAAATTACAATAACCCAGTTGCATAAGTGTGCACACCTCTAAACTAACACTCTGTTGAAGCACCTTTTCATTTTCTTACACCACTCAGTCTTTTCGGCTAAGAGTCTATCAGTTTGGCACATCTCGACTTGGCAATATTTTCTCACTCTTTCTTGCAAAAACATTGTAGATCCGTCAAATTGTAAGAGTATCTCCTTTGCACAGCCTGCTTCAGGTCATCCCACAGATTTTTAGTTGAATAGTTCAGGTCTGGGCTCTGGCTAGGCCGTTCAGAAACATTGCTCTTCTTTTGGCGAAGCCATTCCTTTGCTCATTTGGAAGTATTGCTTTGGGTCATTTTTGTGCCGAAACATGAAATTCCTTTTCATCTTCAGCCTACTAACAGACACCTGAAGGTTTTGCACTAAAATCGACTGGTATTTGTAGCTATTCATGTTTCCCTCCATTTTGATAAAAGCCCCAGTTCCAGCTGAAGAAAAGCAGCCCTAAAGCATGATGCTGCCACCACCATGCTTCACCGTATGCATGGGTATGGTGATCTTTTGGTGATGTACCTTTTTTTTTTTTTGGGCACAAAACATACCTTTTGGAATTATGGAATTATTATACCTTTCAGAATTGGTCTCATCAGACCGTAACACATTTTGCCGCATAGATCTGTGCAATCCGTGGGCTGATTTAGATGAGCTTGGATGTTTTTTGTGAGAAAGTGCTTCTGTCTAGCCACACTCCCCCATAGCCCGGACATGTGAAGAATACAAGAGACTGTTGTCACGTGCACAGAGTAATCAGTACTTGTCAGATATTCCTGTAGCTCCTTGAATGTTGCCATAGGTCTCTTGGCAGCCTCCCTGGTACGTTTTTGTCTCGTCCTTTTGTAAGTTTTGGATGAACGTCCTGTTCTTGGTGATGCTACTGTGGTGCTCTGTTTTCTCCACTTATTGATGATGGCCTTCATGGTGTTCCATGGTACATCTAATGTTTTGGAAATTCTTTTATACCCCTCTCCTGCACACCAGGTTATTGTAACTTTTTTATTTTTCCCTAAAATGTTTCTGACTGATTTTCACTTAATTTTTATATGTTTTACATTGAGGGTGGAAAAAGATCTGACATGATTTGTTTACATCACAAAAAACCTGTCATTTTAATAGGGGTGTGTTTTTATATCCATTGTATGTGTGTGTGTGTGTGTATTTTTTTTTCTTTTTCATACTTTTAGTTGTCTTCTGTCAAAAAAAATCAGATATTTCTTCCTACCTGTCAGCAACTTATCGTTCTCTACTAAATGCACCTCAAACACCTCAAAATACCTAATTTGCATAATGTTAATATCTACACGCGTCTAAATTGTGTATTTTTTATATCTTTTAATACAAGTTAGTATCTGTGTATTAAAATTTACTACTTTAAAAAAAAAAATAAAAAAAATAACACTCCCTACTAATTCACTTGTAGTTGAGCTGTTTGGAGGTCTTGCACAGGAAAAATGACTGCAGCTTCAAGAAAGAAACCTTTAAAGATGTTTAATGTTAAGGAAAAGCCGAAATACATCGATTTGTCAGTACATTGTGAAACAGTTACGGAGACCACCGCTGAGAAAAAAAGACAAACAATAAAAAAAATGCCACTCTACCAAACACCCACCAAAACACAAAACTCACAATAAAATCATGCAGCATTTTTGATTAAAGTACCCCTGAAGGTTTCATTTTAAATCAGAAATGTAATCTAAGTTGGAAATCAAATTGTTTAATATGTTTTTCAATGCCAAAAAACACCTAAAATTAGCAGGCCTACACCTTTCCCTTCAATGAATGCAAGGATCTCTGAACATGCATTAATATGCAAATTGAAAATGGCAAAAACTCCACCCCTTCAGCAACACGACCAAATGTGGCCCTGTCTGTGTGCACCAACCCGCAATTTTTGATTAGCATTGTCATATTAGGAAGTGATTCATACAAAACACCATAACAACTATGATTCATTCGATCCAAACATGTCTTCTTTCTAGCCAAACATTCCCAGTTACCTTCTAATCATTTGCATATTTTAGCATACGAGCCTGTGATAGGTTCAAGCTCTTGTGTCTATTTTGTGACGTCACAAAATGAGCTCATACGTGATGCTCCCTGAATCTTCTGTCTTACAATTAAAACCTCAGGGGTACTTTAACTGTCAGATATATCACATAATAATAAATGTCTCCATAAACCTTTAATAAATTTGAGAGTAGCCTAGTGTTTTTTTTTTTAAATAGGTAGCCCTAATTTTCCCTCACCTTCATCCCTTATCCTTCAAACAAATAAAACAAAAGTCGGAATTTCAATTATCCAGTATCGTCACATCAACAAATATCATGTCATATAAAACATTCGATACTAGCCTGTGTCCATTTCAAGGCAACACAAACTTTTTTTTTTGTGATGGCTCAATTTTGTCACAATAACATCAAAAGAATTCAATCTTTGGTAAACGTCTATCAAAAAAGCATCCAAAAAGTGAATAAGATAAATGTTTTTTTTAATATATAGCCTATAGTATTATCTGCTTAGACATAAATCTTTAATTAGCATAGTTTTATGTTTTATGCACAGCTAACAATCCCATAACAACATGCTACTTCCATGTATATGGTATAATAGCACCCTTTTAACTTTCCAACTAAAACTATTGTAGACAAAAAAAAACAAAACAAAAATAAATGCTCCTGATGTTCCTTATGCATACAGCCTGCCTTAATAATCGTGTTTAAGCAATGGAGAATTTTTAGTATTGGACTCTTAGCTTGTCTGCTGCGCTCTGGCTGGTGCTGTTTAGATCATAGTTAAACAAAGCCACTGTGGAGACAAGAGAGAAAACAGTGTTTAGATAAAACAGATACATTTCCATTATATATTTCCACACGAGAAACATGAGGTAAACTAACCATTTGAAAGTCCAGCTCTAAGAAACCGGTGTTGTGCGGATCCATCTTCTGGAAAACTCCTAAACAACAGGAAAGAGAAATGCAAGATGGGGGTCATGGGGGCGTTCTCAAATATTTAGTCCAGATTGAAAAAATAAAAGAACATTGCGATTAGGACAGGAAAGGTAGCTACTGTGCCCCAAAAAGAAATTGCTAGCTTGCTAGCGTTTCAGCTAACATGCAGAAAAACAGACTATCTATGCTAATCGCTCAATACATTCAGCAAAGCCTACACATTGATCAGTGCAGGCTAACGTAAACAAGCTAGCTTAACAAGATAATAGCATTCGGAAAACATGCTAGACTTCTGTAGTTTTGGTCCTTTGGCTCTTCAGTATTCAGTGAGTTTATGGTTGGCGTGGTACGCTAGCAGATACTGACCATTCGTTAGGGTTTTAACAGAAGACATGTTTTGGTAGTCTGCTAGTACGCATGCTACTCCAGCAATTAGTGGTAGTTCGTGGTTTACTTTCTCACGTGCCAAACTAACAGAGTGGTGTTTGGCACACTTATAACAATCATGGGTGAGGTGTTATGTTGTCATGTGCTTATTTTTATAACATTAATACTATGGCTAGACATGAGTACTGGCATGTTTTTTTTTAGAGGCAGTACACAGATTACATCTATGCCTATTACCTTAAAAGACATCTTTAGAATGGAACAATGTACACCATATGGCCAAAAGTATGTGGACGTCTGACCATCTCACTCATGCTGAACATCCCATTCCTTAGTTCCAGTGAAGGAAATCTCATTGCTACAGCATACAAAGTCATTCCAAGTTTGCAGCAACATTTTGGGGAAGGCCCACATATGGGTGTGGTGGTCAGGTGTCCACATAATTCTGTCCTTATAGCATATATATATATTTTTTTTCCCTCCATGCAGAATTTAGGACTACACTTACGGAACATCAGCTCCAATCGCATAAGGCAGCCCACAAAGTCATCAAAGTCAATGGTGAGGTCAGTAGCAGCATAGCGGGCCACCAACATCTGGTAGATGGTATCATTCAGAGTGAATCCTATCGAAAACAAAAGACAGATTCAGAGATCTTATGGGCAAAATTTCTTCCTGATTCACAGTGGAAATATTAGAATATATTCAAACCAGTGTGATAATGTGTAGGAGTATAACATGCGATGGTATAACTTGTTAAAAAACAAGAAATTCCCAGAAACACATGGATGAATTAACCCATAGGATAATATTAAAAATTGAAACATTTATTCTATGCACTATTTCATGCATTCTGGTATTTCATCTTCTTGTACTCACAATACTGTATTGCTGTGGGAAGCAGTAGACAGTCAGATCTGTTAGTGTGAATCAGATGAGTGTGTGAATAGAGGTCTTGTGACTGATGTGGGACGAGGTCTGACTTACCAGCTTTCGCCAGTGCCCCACGAAACTCTGGTGTGCTTATATGCCCGGAACCATCCGTGTCATTTTGTTTATAGATGTCCTACAACAACCATAAGAAAATACTAATAAGTTAATTACAACTACAAACAATCTAGAACAATCATTCAGGAAGCTATGTATCAAAGGCACTATATTTTCCAGCTGTAAAACGAACATCAACAACAATGTGGTTTTTGTAGTGCCCCAATTTTAAGCTGCACATTTGTTACTGTTATTATGGTAGGCATTCTACTCCAGTAGCAATGGTAGTTTGGTAGTATGATAGCTATGGAACAACCAAAAAAAAAAAAATTTTAAATTTGGTCACATCTTTAATGGTACATATGCTGTTGTAGTTATGATGGTAATATGAAAGACAAAGAAAAATCCTAACAATTACATTAGGGCTCCAGCACCTTTGGTGCTTGGACCCCTAATAATAAGAAAAATCCTACAATTCCAATAGCGTTACAAGCAGTTTGTGCTTGGACCCCTAAATATAGAGTACCTTCAGCAAATATCACCCACAGTGGCCAGTTCTTGCCAAATTACATAGAACAATAACGATGAAGAGGTAGTATTTCTAGTCATTATGGTAGTTTGAACATTCATAACGGTGTTGATGTGTTGTTCTAGCCATTATGGTATTTTGACCATTTATTCATTCATTTTGACCATTGCATGTTATTCCCATAGTTACAGTAGTTTGCCTATTCTGTAGTGGTTTTACGGTAGGCATGATATTCTGGCAGTCACGCTAGTATCCTTTACTGCTTATCTTGAAAAGGTGTTATTGTAGCAGTTATAGTAGTTAAACCATTCATTACTGTTTTAATGAAAATGTATTACTCTAGCAGATATGCTAGATTGGCCATTAATTAGCGTTTTCAGAGTAGGCATGCTACTCCAGCAGTTATGGTGGTTTGATCATTCGTTAGTGTTTTACCACAGTTAGCTTACTCACTCACTACTCACTCATTAATAGGTAGTTTGCACATTCAGTAGTGTTAATGGTAGGCATGCTATGCTAGCAGTGATGGTAGTTTGACCAGTCCGTCATATTTTTCCTTAAAATGCGTTATTCTAGCAAGTTTGGTGGATTGACTATTTGTTATGAGTTTTCAGTATTCATGTTATTTCCGCAGTATGCATGCTACTCCAAAGTTTACGGTAGTTTACCGTTTCATGTGGTAAAATAAGAAAGGGGTTTTCTGGTAGGTCGACACCTCCCTAAAATCACCTATATATTGGAGCAATGTATGTTGATTTTTATCGACTATTTTTATTGATTATTGTCTGGAAAACATGGTAAATTTTAAAAAGTATGCGCATATATAATTAATGTGATAATGTATCGTTAAGGGAAGGTAGTCTGATTACTACTTAACGCTGTGATACTTTGGACGCTGGGCCTATATTCATAGAACATACCGGTTACCATTAACTAAAAGTTAAAAAACACACACTGTTCAGACTCTTGCGAGACTAAAATAATCCATGAACACTGATCTCATGTTCCTACCATGTATTTCTGCACTTTCTTCCACAACGTGGCGAACTCGCCCAGACCAAGCCTCCCGTTTCCGCTGTCCTGAGTGTCAGTCAAGGGAAATATTCAAAATGGCGGCTGCATAAGAAGCTAAATTTGCATGGAGGACCTGGAGAACTTGGTTTCCTACAAACGTCCATGATGACCATGGGGAAATTACTTCAGACTGGCTCGTTATCAAGGTGTATGATACCACCGGAAGTCGTCACAACACTGCTTCATATATTAGCATAAATACTGAGTGTGCCAACATGAGGATACATCCATGAGGTTGACCAAGGTGCGACATGTGTCCTGGGAGAAGCCGTCTGTCTTAATGTCAGTTCCTTGAAAATCAAAACACAATCCGGTAAGACAAAGTCCGCCTATGTTACGATTAGCTCAACAGGATGATAAAAGCATACGTACTTTTCGAGACAACTTTGTTCAGTATTGTTCTGAGCTCTGCAGCAGAGATCTCCATGTCCTGGGAAGAGACAGACGAGTGATTCCAACAGAACACACAGCTAGCTATGACTACAAGATCGCGCAGTGCAGCCTTTCATTATTAATATCAGAGCTAAATTAACGTGGACAAAATCTGATCCAGAAGCTAAAATGCTTATGAAGACATGAAAGCGTTCGTTTCAAGTGATTTGCATATTTTTTTGAGAAATAGCTGAAGCCCTGTACGTACACTGCCTGCCAGTTTCATGAACAGGCTCCTGAAGCTTGCGTCTACTTCACTGTCGGACACGGTTTCCTGAAAAGGAAAGCTCAGGCGTATTTATATCTACGAAAAGAATTTCCGTCAGATCTTGTGACATCATCAATACTTTCAGTCATAAACCTTATAAACGCAGGAACTTTTCAAGAACCTGAAATCTCAGAGTAGCTGTTCAATTGTTTTGAGTAAGATTAATGAATCGTGAGCTTTAATGAAGGCTACTACAATTAAAAAAAACAACAACTTTATAATAAAAAAAAAAAAATTCTAAAACCAAACTCACGTTTACTAATTTAGCATCAACAGGATCATCGCACCGCCTGAGAGGGGAAAGGAAGTCCTGTTACGCAAGAAGTATGTGTACTTTACATATACTGAATAATAACTACTGAATTACTCATTCATTCATTCATTCCATTTCATTCATGCACTCATTCATTCATTCACTTATTATTTCATGCATTTGTTTTTTCTACTATTCATTCATTCATTCATTCATTTGTCCATTCATTCTTTCATCCCGTCTTTCTTCTATTCATGCTTTCATTCATTCGTTTGTTCTTAGCACGTTCATTTCAATTCTTTTCCAATAATTAATTCGTTCATTTATCCATCCATTCCTCTTTTTCTGTCTTTCTACAATTCCTGCTTTCATTCATTCTGTCTTTTTTTCATTCTTTCTCAACTGTTTGTCATTCATTGATTCATTCATTATTTCATTAATTCTTTCTTTCTTTCATTCATTCATTCATTGTTCCATTCATGCTTTCATTTATTCTTTTTTTTGTCATTCTTTAATTTTTTTCCTTCCGCTTCAGTTCTTTCCCATTTTTTTCCATTCATTCGTCCATCCATTCACTCAATCATTCATCCATTAATTAATTAATTAAATGTTCATTCATTCTTTCATGTTTTTTAGTCAGTCATTCACTAGTTCTATGTTTCACTTACTGTTTCATTCATTCATTTTTTTTCTATCAGTCATTCATTGTTTCCTTAAATAAATTCATTATATGCGTTATCGTTCCCATGGTAACAGTATCCTACACACTGAGGCCTTGTACACACTGATGCGGATATATTTTAAAAACACTGTTTTTGTTTTTGCCTTTTATGGAGTTTGGTGGGCGTGGCTAAATGTACATCAGCAGTGAAGTGAACTACTTCACTCACTACTGAAAGTTCTGTAAATCCGCTGGGAATTTTTTTTTTTAGAATTTATAGGACTTGAGAAATGAAAGATTAATAAATGAAGCACAATATACAAATGCCAATGGGGATCAAAATAATATTTTGTTATGAAAATAGTGTTCTGAAATGTATCTGTATTAGTGCAGACGTGACCGGAACATTACACTTGAACAAAATAATCTTATCTAATCTGAGCTAATCTGTGAAAGGGGATTTGAAATGCTTACTGTGTTTCAGTCTGCTTCTCAGAGAAGACGCGCAGGCAGAAGTCGCCATCCTTTTGGGGCTCGAAGGTGGAGGGCACGACGAGGTATTCGCCAGCAGGCAGCTTGAACCGCGTGCTGACCTCGCGCAGGTTGATGAAGGTCTCAGAGCGAGCTTTTTGCGCGTGTGTCAGGAAAAAGTTCTTGTCCAAGTGCAAGTTTGTCTGGCCTTGGAACTGGTAGAAGGACAGAAGGGCAGGAAATGCACAAAAACTGCATACTATGTATGAACGCTGCTACATAAATAAGACGCGGTTATTAAATTATTAGTGCTCTTACCTGTGAAGGCACCTGTGGAGATGCAGAAAATAAAAACCTGTCAGATTATCATGAACATGTCAATGTTACATACACAACACTTTCACATATACAGTACTGTGCGAAAGTCTTGGCACCCTATTTGTTCAAACTTTGTTATAGATGTTTATTTTATGACTTCTATAATATTGATTCAGTACAAAAACATTTCAGATTCCAAACATTAGTTTTCCAGCACAAAATGAAACGTAACAGAAAAATGTTTGGATGTCAGTAAAGAAAGCAGCCGATTCCAAAAGAGACACTTTTCAGATAAAAACAGAATGAAGGCTGCTGGGTTTCGCTGCAGAAATAAGAAGCGAGTCGACAGACAAAGTCTCCAGAAGAACTGCGGCTGCTTCTGCAAGATGCTCAGCAACACTTACAGCTCATTTCCTTATAAAACTGCACACACTGTACCTGAGACTACTATTTTTTTTTTTTAAAGCGAAGGATCGTCACACCAAATACTGACTTTGTTTCATTATTTACTGTTTACTGCTCTATTTACAGTATTTTTTTTTTTAAATAAAAACATTTAATTCCATTATTTTTGAAGGCATCTTTGCTCTACAGCATTTCTTTGCATGTGCCTAAATCTTTTGCTCAGTACTGTATATAGGCTTTCAAATATTCATATCCACTTATATGCATCATATTTGATACCAAAATACGAATCTGTCTAAAATTTTCCAAAAACGTGCGATCACACAAATGATACATCCTCAGCCATCACCATAACATGCACAAACATACAGCAAGGTCGCTCCATGCACTGGAAACTTCCCCAGTGGTAAAACATGCTCGATCATCTGATGAATCATTTCCTTTTCTCCAAGAATATCACGACGTTGTTTTGTCACAATAAACCGACCCTCTTTACATCCTCTACTCTATTTCCTCATTTCCTCCATCCAGCTCTTCAGCTGTTCTTCTCGCCTCCAGTTTTACTCTTCCTAATTCTTTTTCATACAGTGGTCGTGCTCAGGCTCATCCTGATATTATACAGTCTAACCAGAAAAGACTCAGAATTTTTTTTAAATATGAAACTGACAAAAAGGGGGGGGGGGGGGGGGGGGGGGGGGGGGGGGGGGGGGGGGGGGAACTTGTGCTAACCACATAGTGTAGAAAAAAATTCAACGTATCCTTTTCAGTTGATCTCACTGGGACATCCCATCCCTATAATCTCGTACATACTCCAGGATCAGGATATATATATATATATATTCAAAAAAAAAAAAGACATATCAGAACCGCGCCTCTCTCTCTGACCTCGTAGATGGCGTAGCCAATGGTGTGCATGTCCCCTCCCTCCTTTCTTAAACGGCGCCGGTTCTTCTGGATCAGACCCATGACGAGGCTGCAGCCCGTCTCGTTGTCATTCGGGTCGTCGTCCTCTTCGTTCACCTTGATGACGAACTGCGGGTTCATCCAGAACGTGTCTGCAAAAGTGAAACAATGAAACAATGACTAGTTCAGGATAAGGAAATCCTGCTTATTTTAATGCTGACACTAATCTAACACGCAATAAAAACTAAATCAGTGTGTGTGTTTGTGTGTGCTCTCTAGTAAAAAGAGCAAAATCTTAGTCATAGACATTATTTCTGATACACTAAGGTGAAGATTATAAGGACATTAGTGATGACTAATAAAATGAATCAATTTTTTTTTCCCCCTCAAGTCCATAGACCATAAGACCCTTTTGTTCTGTCAAATGCGTGTCAGATGTTTGTAAGATACTTTGATGTACTCTGGTGCTTGGATTGTACCTGCTCTCACATCGCTTTGGATACCAGGGTCTGCCGCATGCATAAATCAAATCAATACATCAAATACTGTATGTGCAGCTTGCCCACAGCACACAAAGCATGGTGGTGGTAGCACCATGTTGAGTGTTAACCTTGGTAACTTGGTTACTTCTCTGACTATTGCCCTCCTAAACTGACTTTTGGTGGAAGATATGCCACTGTTCCTTACTCTCGCATCACTACCGACCAACCAGCCTTTCCGTATCACTTGCCCCGCCCACTTCACTGTAAAACGAATAACTTCCTGTCTCTTTGTCTTTCAGCTGGTGGTTTGAACATAGAACAAAAGACTTTTGATTGACTCTCAACTAATATATCACCTGACACTAATTTATTAGTGATAAACCCAGCCCCTATGTCCTACCCGTCGTTAAATTCTTCCCAACCAAGACACGCCTGAATCCTGTCTAGCAGGTTGGTCTAAAATGACTGAATCCAACCTGTGCTTTTTAGTTAGTTCATAAACTGTACTTACTAGGATGATTCCTGCACCCTCCCGCTGTGGAGCCCCTCCTCCAGGTCCCGTTATAGTTGGTCACGCTCCATGGCTTGACCTGGTCGCTAACGATGGCGTCTGGGGTCAGGGTGCAGATCTCGATACGCGAGTACTGCCGCTGGAACTCGGAAAACGACATCCTATGCGCAAACAGACGACACGACTTAGAATGCATGCGCTCAAACTAAAAATGTCACCATACTGCATTAAGCCAAGGACCTGGAAGACTTTTAGCCTATGGTTACACTGTTTTATGGTGACATGGTTTTGCACTGGATCTTAGCTGAAACTTTTTTTTTCTCTCTCTCTCTCTAAAAGGCTTAATTATGATGTGCTGTAGTGATACTAAAAACTACTGGGATATGAAAAACATTTTAACTTTATTATTTTGTGTCATATAATGGTACCTGCAAGATAATTGAAAAAAAAAATAAATAAAATAAAAATAAAATACACCTTTTAAACTTGAAGATTAAAAGGTTTCTTATCCATTAGTCTGGTTATTACTTTATTTTAAAAAAAATATATATAAATATAAATTTATATATATATATATATTTTTTTTAAACCTTTTTTAAATTAAATTTTCAGATAACGTTTAAAAAAAAAGGTACAATTTCTTTTCAATTCAGAAATTAATTAGTTACAGTAGATAGAATTTGCAATTTTTTTATTTGGATATAGTGTTTATATTGTAAATTATTAGTCTAATATTTTTGATATTTTGAATGTGTTTGAATCATGACTTTGTCTTTGTAACCTGATTTCGTATCTGTTTAATCAGAGAGTGCTTTAACATGAAAGACATATATAAGATTTTTAGCTCATTATTATTATTATTATTATTATTATTAATAGATTTGATTTTTAACATGAGAGTTAACTTTACCAAAACTCTCCATCTTCAGCGTTGGCGTTCGGTCGCTCCGAAGGATCCACAGAGTTCCACTCAGACGAGCTGCAATATCAAGAATAAAGCTTTAATGTAGTAATGTATTCATTTTTTTTTTTTTTTTATTGTTATTTATTACAACATCCTGCCTAACCTCCATGCATATGAATAGCAAGGAGACTTTATACTGGTTTGGAAAAGGTTTGTCACAACATTAATGTTACACTATAGCCTAAGAAAGTTAGATTACAGTATATACAGTATTTATAAATAATATATTTATAATGTAAGACTTATATTACTATATATTTATATTATATACATTAGACCCACATTTGTAATATAAAATTTACTGTACACTTGTAATAAAGTACTAAAGCAGAGGAGAGTGTGTGTTGGTTGGGAGTGCATGTGTGTGTGTGTGTGTGTGTGTGTGTGTGTGTGTGTGTGTGTGTGTGGGGTGTGTTACCCATCACTCCAGGCTCCAGTCCACTCCACCTGACCCCACGGGTTCCTCATGCGCACCAGCTTCTCCAAACCACCACGGTAATTGACCTTAATACAAAACACAACACACAGGGTAATGTTACACACACACACACACGCAAAACCTAAAAGCAGAATATGAAATTATGATATATATATATAATTATTTTATATATTATTTTGTTTGTACCTCGACAGCCCCTGTGAGCGAGTAGGCGTGTCCCTTCACCAGTTTCTGCCGAGTGATGGCCTCTGAATCAGCAGCACTTGTGATCTACACACACACACACACACACACACACACACAAACCCCACATGAATAGCTTACTTCAGCCAGGCCTGGTCATTAAAAAAAAAAAGTAAGAGAAGAGTGTGCATGAACAGCGCTCACATCTATGGAGCAGCCAAGCAGCGCTCCAGACGCCAGCGCTTTCTTGATGATCTGGAACATGTTTGCCGGCGCGGTCCTCAGCTCGTACTGCTCGGCAATTCCACCGGTGAAATCCTCAAAACCTTCGGTGGTGGAGCCTCCGGACAGAGCTTCGTACGAGCCGTTCACCCTGCAGAAAGTTTTTTTTTTTTTTTTTTTTTAAATAGCAAATTAAGTAGTTGATGAGTAGATAGGATAATTAGCTAAAATGTTTACACACACACACAATTCAACTCCTGAACTCAGCCATCAAGTATAATTAAAGTCACTAAATCTTATGTAACTGTTTACCCACCATTTTCTGTCCCAAACACAAGCCTAACAACCATTTTTTTTTTTCCTCTTCTGTGGCTTTCCCTTTTAGCTTAGCTATTGAAATGGCATAAAATAGCTTAAGAATGCACAAAAGTATGTATTTATTTTATTATGTATATAAATTACATTTTTATTTTATTTCATAATGAAATAAAATCTTTTTAGAATTGCTTGTAAAGTGACCATGAGCTGTTAGACACATTTTACAAATAAAACGTTCTAACTTACATGCATTCACAAGGACAACGTTAACGTTTACGTTTTTCTCCATCAGCGATCGTGAGGTTGTAAGAATTGCTGCTGTTGAGCTGATTGATTTTGTAAACTGTACCCATTATTAGTGCATTCTTCCTTCTTCATGTTTTCACTTTTCAACCCAGACAGAGGGAAAAATGCATCGTATTAGTAAAAGCACTCTAACTCTCTCCTCAGGCTTAGTTTAGCAGCTCCCCTTTTAAAAAATGCCAGCCCCAACCTCAAATCTACACCAGGTGTGGACCTCTTCCTGGAGTTGGTTTCAAATAAGGTTGAATCATGTTCACACTGCAGTCAAACTGCAGACCAAGGCCGCTGCTCTTTACCAGTTTTGGATCTTTCGCTACTATCAGGAAATCAACATAGCTAGATCACACGTGGGCCTTAAGGACGTAGTGGAGGTGCTAACATTGCTAACAAGAAAATCTTAGCAGGCAGAGAGAAAAATCTGAATTTTGACACAAATATCCTAGCTTATGTAAGTGGACAAGACAGATACTACTACTACTGCTACTACTACTACTACTACTACTAATAATAATAATAATAATAAGAAGAAGAAGCATAAGCCACACCTCCATTTTATTATTATTTTTTTTAACAAAGACACCACTTGGTTTCTACTGGCTCATGAGACTGAGGCTTGTGAGGTCAATGGTCATCTAGATAGAGTTGGCATGAAGCAAAAGTAACCACTACAACAAACAAATGCACACATCCTTTCCCCTTCAGTGAGCTGACTTTTCTGTCATGTTTTATTGGCCGTTCGGTCTGACTGCTGCTTTATCTGAAGAGGCAGAAAAGCGTGTCTCTTATCTTTTAGTGATGGTGCTGCTCCTCAGAATTGAGAGGAGCCAATGGAGGTGACTGGGGCACCTTATAAAGCAAATCCCACTGGACCGTTTAGTGTTCTACCTAAACTCACTAGCTAATTAGTAAGGGCAAATTTTGGTAAGGAAGCGGGAAGACACAATGCCATCCAGAACTCTGAGCGCAGTCTAGATAAAATCTAAAGTAGTGCTCAGAAGCAAAGACACACTTACTTAGCGTAGGCCTTTTCCAACAGGGCGCTCCAAAACTCGTTGCCGTCTTCCGAGTGGACAAACAGCAGCTTTCCATCCTTCACGGGCAACCGATCGTCAATGACGACATCCACCCACTCACCAAACTGCCAGAACTAAATACAGCAAGTGTGGAAGGACTTTTTTTAAAAAACGAAAATATAATCTCTACAAGTCAAACACTGCCATTAAGAATAAAACTGTTCTGTAATCTCTGCTTCTTTAACTGTAAATTCCATCCACCCATTTTCTCTTTGAAGACAAGAACGTGAAGAGGACATCTCAGCCTCAACTCAGATTTTGGAATTAAATACACTGATGGGTGTAGAAATCATGACCACTGTTGTCATATACGAAACATTTACTGGACCTAAAAGAGATTGGTACACTTGAACACCTGAAAGTGGAAGATTCCAGCATAGCCAGATCCGAAATCCTGGCCTTTGGGGATCACCCTAGTCATCACATCTTCGTTCAACGTCAGAGAGGCAATGGCCGCCAAGAGCCAGCAGTCCCCTGAGAGACACAAACAGAAAGCCTCAACTCAAATGGTTCAAACTGCATGTTAGATATGTGCCAATATTCATTCATACAACATATTGCAATATTCAGCACCTATGACACAGTACAGACACAGTAAGCAGCCTAAGAACATCTGTCTTGTGAGGTTTTGTATTTTTGGACTAGGAAGCATAACGAGTATTTGGAAAAGGCAATCCTATAACAAGGTAAACAAGTTTTAAAAAACCTAACGAACATAACTCACAGTTTCGATTACTTTTTACGACAACAACTATTGTAATATTATAACTCTAAAATATGTATAGAATAATTTCATTGTAATATGATGACAGGACAAATGTCTTCTGATAAAGATCCTCATATGACCTGTCAAATCCATAGTAGCCTACCGCAGAGATGATAATAATAATAATAATAATAATAAATAATAATAATAATGAGAAGAAGAAGAAATATAGCTGCAAGAGTGATCTGCGGGGTCCAAGCACCCTTTGCAAATACAGCCCCCAGTGGCCAGGTCTTGCCAAGTCACACAGAACTCAAATGCCACCATAAATATTTGGTGATGGGAGCTACGCCCTAACCTTATGAAATGCCTTGTCAAAGTCGACTGGCTGATGGTAACCTCACTTTGTAGGTCTTTGAACATTTTCTCTGAATCTTCTCCTGAATTTAAGTTTTCAATCCATGCAATCACTCATGAGCTGTTTGAGTAAATTAAGCTCCACCCAGTAAGCACTGATTGGCATGTGGTGGCCATACTGGTTATGGATCACTATTCGAATGTTAGATCGGACCAAGTATTTAGACACCAATTTTGTGTAGAATGAAGTTTTCTTATATTATGCAAATTAGCTCAAAATCTAAGCAGGCGGAGCTAAATGGTCTAAATTGCAAATTGAAAAAAAATTCTCTCGAGATCTGGGCCATAACAAAAGTTCACAAAGTCCTGAAGATTTTCTTGTGGCAGAAAAGTTATTGGCTGTTACAAAGCACTGACACTGGAGACTCCTTCCATAAATGTTAAATAAAGCAGAACGCTGCACCATATCGGATTTACTTTTTTTTTTGTTCATTTTCCTATCAATGAGCTGTTGTATTAGATGTATTAGAACAAGCGCAATATAATTAATAATATAAATGAATATATGCATAAATTTATATAATTGCTATAAACATATGACCTGAATTACTGCTGGCACTACTGTCAGAACTGTTTTTATAGAAAATTCATCAACACCTTCTGACCAATCAGAATCGAGAATTTGAAAGCGCTGTGCAACACTTGTTTATTTATGGACAGTCTAGAAATCCCTAGGGTGATTCTTTGTTTCTCTGTGTCATGTGACCACTAGTGGAATGCTGAAGGGCCGCAGTGTAATGTGGAATGTCTAATAAACTTCTTCAAACTTCAAACGCAAAACCATTGGCACGTGCCACTCAAAGAAGCAGGTTTGCAGAGAGACAGCGATGCATACTATTCACTCTAAACTTCATCGTTCATTACGTAATCTCTCGGCTTTTTCGGCTCAATGACTCGGCACGAATCCAGAGGGAAGATCTGAACGCAAAAGACTTGTATACACAGACACGTACACTCGTGAAACGGACACAAGTTTTGACAGGCCATCTTAAATCTTTCATTCCTAATCAAGAATTCCCCTGTACACGTAATGGAATTTGGGAGTTTAACACACCCAAGCATAGGAAGAATGTTCACACCTGTTAATAATAAAAGGTTTGACTGGTCCACACCAAACAAAGTAGGTGTGAAAGTACCGTTAACGAAAAAAATCCATTCGGAACGCTTTGCGTAATGGACACGTTGTTATTAAATGCTGTTCAACTACCAGCCCATTGTGGGGCCATTGCTCCCTGTCTACCTAAAGACACCGATGCGGCGGAGCTTTAATCTTATCTATATGCTCTGCTCAAACAGATCAGCTTCCAAAGCTTTCACGCTTTAACGCCATCACACTCGTCACGTTCTAGATCGCTGATTAGCCGAGCAGACTCGGGGACTTAGGGTCTAGCATTACGCGTCTCCGCTACTTCTACAATGGATTTCTCGTTAATGAGCATCTCGTGCTGAACATCGCCGGAGAACGGTGATCGAGAAGGGACCCTCTTTTCTTTTTAGGAGCTAACAGTGAAACATGATCGTTATCTCTTACGTTTGAGATCGTTGACAATATTCCCCAAACCCCAGCCATTAATTTCTCACAGGAACAATGGAAATACAAGCTCCAACCAACAAATTAGCACCAGAATCACTGAATATTTCAATATAAACATATCTAATGTGTTTCTTTTTACGCCTTATTTCTTCATTTTTGATCTGCTCAGATCAGCTCTTTCCATGTTGGTATGTGTTTTTAAGACACATTTTAACTCAGAAAATGTGCCATTATCCACATGCATCATGAGCAACAATGACAACAACAACAAAAAAAACACGTCTATTGTTAAAAGCATGTGAAAGTAGTTCAAAATTTGATTAGAAATGATCCAGGTGGCATCTTGCATATATTTAAATATCAGGAATTGGGCCACTTGAACCACGTAACGTAAACGCAACATAAGAGATCTGGGAAGAAAAGGCTTTTTGTTTTATTAGAATATTACGTCTGGAATTTTTGTCTGTTGCCAAAGGCAAAAAAGAAGCAGTAAACGTTTTTGTGAGAAACACCCCGAGCGCTCACGTCTCTCCGAGTCTACTAGTGCTGACTCGCTTGTGAACTCATGTGCTCGTAGGTTCAGCAGTTTAATCTAGAGAGAAAAAGTGAGTAGATGCATAAATGATGTGAGGAGAACACTAAACAAATCAACACGGATTAAAAGCATGCAAATCGTCGTGCATGCCTGCACAGCCGGCTGTGGTCACAGAGTCACGCAGGCTACAGAAGAGCCGAACCTGATCCTGTTGCTTAGGGCTATATGAACATATAGCTGAAGATTGTGGACTGTGTGTGTGTGTGTGTGTCTTCACTCCATAGGGATCATATTTCAGTGGTAACTTTTGTGCAAGCGAAACGGGATCACATCCTGAAAAATGCACGTTAATACTCCGTATTGCAGAACAACCTGTTTAGAGGCTTTACATGCTCTATTATAAGGGTGTTTTTGCATTTGCAACGTGTACAGCGTTAATCTTTTAGCGAGACAGACACCTACGCTGATCCCAAGTCATTTTATTTTAAAATGTTGTAACGCCGATAGGAGTTTCGGCTTAATGCCTATTACAGTATATGACTTTATGTCCGATTTGTAAATGTACGAATGCAAAAATGTTGCTTAAAGATGATATATTTCATGATGTGTACCTGCACTCTGCACTCCACTACTACAAGGGCTGTTGATTAATGGATAAAATGATAAACCTGATCATCTTTGCCTTAAAACTGAAGATAATTTATCCATTAATTTTTTTTAAAATTTTTTTTTATTTTACCACCAGGAAAGTTGATTATTTTCCAATAAAACGTCCTACTTTTTTATTCGTTTAGAATTACAGTTAATGTTGTGGACACTTCGTCCACGAAACAAGTTCCAGTCATCATTTACATTATAGCCAACCCAAAAAAAAAAAAATTTAAATAAAAAAAGTGCAAACTCCTCTATCCTGAGGTAAACTTACAGACTGGTACAAAGCGCTGACACTGGAGACTCCTTCCAGAAACGCTAAATAAACACCTTACAGAAAACGTCACCGTATCAACAATTACACATATCTGTTTGTTGATGATGTTTATTTAAAGCTGTCAATGTAGTGAGTCTGCTATACAAGTCCCTTCTGACCAATTAGAACGAAAGTTTTTACTCATTTATTTTCTTATTTATTTTAAAAAACAAAAAATCAAGTACACAATTGAGGCAAAAGGGCTCGCCGGGGTGGGGGCGGGGGGTTAGAAGCGGGAATATGAAATGTGTAAGACGGAACCTCTACCACTGTGCCAACACTGCACTACATCTGAATCCTAAATATAAACACAATTCAACTTAACCATTTGTTTTGGCTAGCTTCAGAACCGGCTCTTGGTCCGTGTTCAAGTATGTCATCATGACAATGCGCCATAATCACCTGGCTTTTGATTAACGAACCAAATCTGCGACTTAAACAGCGTGTCCAGGGGGACAATCCCGAGCGCTTTCCTCATGACACATGAGAATTGACACTGCGTGCACATCCAGCGACACACCCAGATCTCCAGGTGATTCTTTGTTTTCATTGTTTGTACTTGTTTGACCTAGCAAGTCCGATGCGTTCAAGGTTAACGCTTCTCATTGTCGAATTTTACACTTAGACCCTGCTTGGCTGCGTAATATTAGGTTATTTATTGGCATGCAGGAAAAAGGGAAGCTCGAAATGCCAAACTTTAATGTTTTTAATTACTTACAAAGCTGCTTAATAAATAATAATAATAATAGTAATAAAAAAAGCTGTTGAACCAGTTCAGGGAGTTAACCACTTGTGTATCACGGTGGTTAAAGGAGGGTAGCAACCACTGGCTTATTTGTTTTAGTGTGTGCGTGCGTGTGTGTGTGTGTGTGCGTGCATGAGAGAGAGTCTCGTCGCTTCCTGTTTCAGACATGTTGTGAAGAGATACACCACCACAGGCAACAGCACCTACAGTAATTTCAATATCAACTGCCGTGTAGCTTACCCAGAGCTCCTTGGCAGATATCGGTCCGCGTAGCTCCTCCGATGATGAACTGAGGACTGGAGCACAGCTCCTGTTAAAAACAAAAAAAAAACCAAACACACACACACACACACACACACACACACACAAAAATGTAGACACACCTGGAGCAATTATCCTGCCTTACAATGGCTGTGCACTGGTGTTGGTAAAA
This sequence comes from Pangasius djambal, assembly GCA_022985145.1. NCBI lineage: Eukaryota > Metazoa > Chordata > Actinopteri > Siluriformes > Pangasiidae > Pangasius > Pangasius djambal. The sequence continues at coordinate 15,626,275 of CM040999.1, read as the reverse complement.
GCTGACACCCATCTTTAACTACCTGTTCGTTTATAAGGATTTGTACGCAATAAAACGACGATATCATCAACATTTCGAGATTTTGAGACTTACCCAAATTAGCAAATTATATAATGCAAAAAAAATAAATAAATAAAAGTATGCAGAGTTATCAAAATACATAGTACGTCATATCTAATATGACTTCACTTTATAGGTCAGTAATGAACTATACACACACACACACACAGGCAAAATGTATAAGATAAATAAACTATATTTTTATAGGAATAAATGACAACAGGTAAGAAAAATGCTGCATCCCTCGTTCTGAATATGACAGAAATATTCCCTTGCACAATCTGCTCATGCCTCATGACTGGGTTTTCCCCCAGCCAGTTTCTCAACAAGTTCTCTTCTCATCCAAATTGGCTTCAGGATGTCATCTCTCCCCCCCTCTCTCTAAAAACAAATCTGCATGGAATATTTTCCAGAAACATTCTCAAAGAAACACTGGCCAGCATCAGCCACACTTTTGCAATCTCAGTCAAACTTATCCAGCCCTACTTACTCCAGGTCTTTTCCATTGCACACCCCTGGTCTTGGAGGAATTTGGTCCGAGCTCCTGAAAGCCCAGGGACTCAGGCGCAGCTGGGAAGTAAGGATCACAGAAAAGCTGGCCCTGGCTCTGGCACTGGCTCCGGAGCGCCTCGTAGTCCTGGTTCAGGTACTTGTTGGCGTTGGCGTTGGTGCCGAAACCCGCAGCCCGGGCTCTCTTCTTGGCCAAAGTGGACGCCACTCCCGACATGCTTGAACCTTCTTCTCTGGAGGATCCGAATAAAGTGCGCACAGAGTCCACTGCGCTTGCAGAAGTGACTTTAAGGAAGTTTTTGGGTTCTCCTCCCTCGGGCGTGGTTTCATCTCTCATGCAACCTAGGCGTACTGGATACCTACTGAACTGTGCGTCAGAAAGTGTTTACAGCTTAAACCATATATTCTACTATTATTATTATTATTATTATATTCTATTATATCATATTATATTATATGATGGAACTTTTTCTTAGAATAAAATCTATTCTATCTTGCAGAACAACAAGCAGGAAGACGTTGCTGGTTGAATAACAATTCTTTCCTTGCGCGGTATAAAGTGCACTAGGTAGGGAGCTCTTATTTCATCCCCTTCGTAGTGCACCTATGTAGGGAACACCGACTCGTTTCGCACTATCCCAACCGATTAAACTGCGCATTTGGAAATAGTGCTCTTGAGTGTTTTCTCTTGTTATTTGTTTATTTGTTTATTTTTGTGCTCGCCCCTGCGACACGTCACAAATCCCCTCGCACGCGCCTGAGTACTCAGATCTGATTGGCTGAGCGCCAAATTCAAATTCAATCGCAAGTCGTGCCGCGTTCAGAAGTGTTCTGATGATACTGCGATTGTTGCAGGTATCAGGAATGGTCAGGAAGAGGAGTACAGAGCCCTGATCAAATCCTTCAGTGACTGGAGTAAAAACAAAACAAAACAAAACTGCCTCCTAGTAAACACCTCTAAAACCAAGGAGATGGTAGTGGATTTTCGAAGGGCTAAACCCCCTCCTTATCCAGTCGGCATCTATGGTGCGGACGCTGAAGTGGTGCCAGCCTACGAATATCTAGGTGTGCACCTGGACAATAAGTCGGACTGGTCCCTTCACACAGATGTACAATATAAAAAAGGGCAGAGACGGCTTTTCCTCCTAAGACGGCTTAGGTCCTTCGACATCTGCAGGACGATGCTACATTTGTTTTACCAAACTACAGGAGCAAGTGTGCTGTTGTATGCTGCAGTCTGCTGGGGAGGCAGCAGCGTAAAGCAGAAGGATGCAAGGCGGGTGGACAAACTGGTGCAAAAAGCTTCTTCGGTGACTGGAATGAGGTTTGAATCACCGGAGGCCGTGGTGTTGAGATGCACACAGAAAAAGCTAGAGGCCATTCTGGAATACCCTGACCATCCCTTACACAACACCCTGATGGACCTGAGAAGCAGCTGCAGTGGACGACTCGCCTCACTGCGCTGCAGGACTGAACGCTACAGGAGATCCTTCATCCCCACTGCCATCAGGCTCTACAACACCTTAGCCAATGGCAGATGACTAATCACTACTCTCATTACTTTACTCTCACTAATTTCTACTACGCTCACTACTTTTTACTACTCTTACTACTTTCTTTCTTACTTCTCTACAAGACTACCTGAATTTCCCTTCGGGGATTAATAAAGCTTATCTTATCTTACCTTATCTTAAAAATAAGCAAATTGTTTCACTCCATTGTTACATCGCTGCTTCTCAATATTTGTTTTTTTGTTTTGTTTGGTTTGGTTTTGTTACAGTGGTGACAATAACAAGCCACATTATTACAGGTATTCTATTTAGGGGTCCAAGCACCAAAGTCAAATCTGATCTAATGTGTTCTGTCTGTGGAAAGTTCAGGAAGAGAAAGCTGTACGCCTCCAAAAAATATTACTTGAAAAATGTAAATAATGTTCATGAAATAAAGCCGTGGAATTTATTTTCCAGTTAAAGGGGTCCCTGGCTACTAAAAGGTTGAGACACACTATATGGCCAAAAGTATTTGGACACCTGAGTATTGAACATCCCATTATTATTAAAAAAACCCCAGGGCATTAATATTGAGTTGTTGCCCCTTTTCCTGCGATAACAGCCTCCACTCTTCTGGGAAGGCTTTCCACTAGATTTTGGAACATGGCTGTGGGGATTTGTGATTATTCAGCCACTGGAGCACTAGTGAGGTCAGACACAGATGTTGGCCATATAGTGTATATTGAGACAGTTCATCTTTATTTTCTGGCCTTCTAAGTGGACGTCAAATCTTATGTCACTAAGCTCTTAGCAGTTAGAACAGAATATATATATATATATATATATATATATATATATATATATGTATGTATATATATGTGTGTGTGTGTGTGTGTATATATGTATGGTGGAGTGGGAAATGAAGCAAGGACTGTAGCAAGCCTTTAATACGTCATTTTGGGTTCCGCTCCGATGCATGGCTTCACTGAAGTGAAACAGAACAAAGAGAGATATCGAGATATACAGTATCTGCGCTTCACCTGTTTAAAAACCAACAGCCGCCACTGCAGTGTGTATGTATATATATATACCTTCTGCTTTGATTTGGTATGCAGAGATAGGATCATATCTGCTCTGATTGTTATTCAGGCGACGTTTAGTTATTTATCTGATCAAAGGTTCTAAGGACTGACAGGGCTCTGGGTGAGGGTGCGATTAGCACACTTTACACTGAACTGACTTTGCAATGTGTCCCATTTCCTGCACAGAGATAGCATCAGTGCGTCGGTTTGCATCTCAAACTGTATGCACAACCTTTCAGGGGGAATTAAAAAAATTATTCAAAGATATTCATTTAAATGTTACAGACATTCAGAAAGTGATCATAATTATTGATATCACAAGTGCAATATGGTACATTTGCTAAATTTCTCAAAATAGTATAAAAGACACTTGAATGAATTCTAAAAGTATACTTTACATCTAGTTGTGAGTTTGATCGGATTTATATATATATATATATATATATACACACACACACACAATATATAACAAAAATATTGAGTGTTATTTACTTTAAGACTATCTGTTCCAATACTTTTGCTCACCAAAAAACTGGGTGGTCTGGTACAAAAGGTGCTATGTTCTATTGTTTAAAACATCTAGATGTAAATATTAGGAAATGAAATTCTAATCTATCATCTCATATTCATCTTTTGATCTCAAACCCAAATATCTTCAGTGTATAGCTAAAACAAAAGAATTGGCCTTGCCGTTCCAATACTTTTGGAGGAGACTGAATATTACTGAACAACCGCGGTGACAAAAACAATCTTGATAAAGAGATCACATGACTATGATTAATTGTGAAAAAAATTTAAAAAGGTGTTAAGAATAAACTAAGAATCACCTTAGCCTCATTGCTGACATTAATGTAAAATTAAATAAATAAATAAATAAATTGGTCTCTTGCTCCCTCTGGTGTAACAGTGCAGTGTCGCTGATTGAAACATGTTCTTGATGAATAACACATTTAAACATTCAATCAGAGCATTTAAGATTATTTATTTTTCTTTGCTCACAGCATTGATTTTCCATGATAAGACTGACATTTGTACACAAACTGGCTCTAGGACTGAGACAATCTTGTCTTAATCTTGATCTCAGATAAGGTCAAGACGAAAACGACGATACCCCAGAATAAAATTAGGAAAAATTGAACAATACAGTCATGGGAAAAGGAGAGTACACTGTCCTTCAGTTCTAGGTTTTATTTATTACGGCCTAAAGAGCAATTGTGTGGTCATCACCAACGTCTACAAACAAACAAATAACCTCAGGTGACAACAAAAAAAAAAACACAACAGATTTCAATATTTTAAATTTTTCCCAAAAGTAAACTGACATTCAGAAACCAGGTGGGAAAAAATAAGTATACACTATCATTCAGTAACATGTAGAACCACCTGTAGCAACAATAATTTGAAACAAAGCATATACAGGATCTTATTGTCTAAAGATATTGATCAGGAGAGGGGTACAAAACATTAGACGTACCATGGAACACTGTGTAGGCCATCATCAACAAGTGGAGAAAATGGGGCACCAGAGTGACATTACCAAGAACAAGACGTCCCTCTAAAATTGATGAAAGGACAAGAAGAAAACTCATCAGGGAGGCTGCCAAGAGTCCTGCAGCAACATTAAATGAGTACTGGCAAGAACTGGTCCCTCCTTGAATGTGACAACAATCTCTCATATTCTTCACATTTCTGTGCTGTGTGGTAAAGTGGCTAGACAGAAGCCATAAATGTATTATGGCCTGATGAGACCAAGGTTAAAAAATAAATAAGTAAAATAAAAAAATTGGGTGTAATTATAAAAGATATGTTTGGTGCAAATACAAGTGAAGCATGGTGGTGGGAGCATCATGCTACGGGGATACTTTTCTTCAGCTGGGACTGGGGCTCTGGTCATTATAGAGGGAATCATGGATAGCTCCAAATTCCAATAGGTTTTGGCACAAAACTTACAGGCCTCTGTTAGACAGCTGAACATCAAGAAAAATTTCACCTTCCAGCATGGCAATGACCCAAAGCACAAATCCAAGTCAGCAAAGAAATGGCTTCAGAAGAGGGACGTCTTGAAATAACCTAAATTCATTTGCTTGTGCATTTGTCTGTGGATTGCTAAACCAGTAATATGTAGTAAGTTACAATCTATGTATTGAAGCACTGCAAATTAACACAAACTGTTTGTTGGGTGGCTATGTTGTCAGTAATGCTACATACATTGCACCAAAAGTATGTGGACCCCTGACCATCACACCCATGTATGATGTGGCTCTTCTGTCACAAATTTGGAAGCACACAATTCTATAGAATATCTTTGTATGCGTATAGCATTAAGATTTCCCTTCACTGGAACTAAAGATCCCCAAACCTGACCTCAACTCCACTGGACACCTTTGGGGTCAACTGGAACACTGACTTATATGCTCCTCGCCTGACACCAATGGCAGAAAGGTGGAGACCAACTCCATATTAATGCCCCTGGTTTTGGAATGGGAGGTTCAACAAGCGCATATGGGTGTGGTGCTCAGATATCCACAACGTTTTGGCCATATATGTGCCACAAAGGTGGTTTGAAGGCAGACGGGAATAGAGGCTGGCTTCGTATTAGTAGCATGCAGACTTGAGGTTCTGGAAGTGTACCATAAACTTCAGACTGGACTACAGCACTGCTACATGCAATACACCCCTTATCTGGAACCTGAAAGGCAAACACACACCAAAGAATATTGCCATAACAATACAGGATAGCTAGTTATATAACACAGCGAGAGTTCTTGTTTTATATAAAACAAATTTCCAATTTTATTCATCATCTTTACTTCAAAATTCTCCTAAGAATACTTCTGATAAGACCTCTTCTCACTTTTTGAGAAGTCCACATCAGATTATTTTGCTTTTACACAAAACGCTTTTGGAGGAGGAACTGTAAATAGATAGGCTAAGCACACATTGTGTAATCAAAGTATAAATTACACAAAATAGGACAGATCACAGATTTGTATATTTATTTATTTATTTTTAATGGAAGGGTTACACCTTTTCTGTTTTGCATGTTTGGTTTTTGCAGGAAACACAGCATGAAGCTAATAGATCATTCTAGACTTGGGACACATAAAACATAGAAATTATGAATGTGTGTGTGTGTGTGCGTGCGTGTGTGAAATAGTTTGCCCCACATAATTCTTATTATGCCATTGATGAGACCTAATGATATAATGCTTTGCTCAACCCTAATTGTGTCATCGTCATGTTAGATATTAGCCTCGCATCTAATACCACATCCAACCATCACTGATTATATCACTATACAAAATGACTTTTGTAATAACTTCCTCACAAGTTGCTGAGCTTTAGCCTCTTACTCTTGCATTTAGTCTGTCTACTCATTTCATTCGGCTCTTGTTTTAGACTTTATATAACTTCCTAATATTTAGTTATACTGCATCTTTCTTCAGTTTACTGTCTAGTCTGTTGTGTTTAGTTTTACTTCCACATTACTACAAGTTACTATAGTTTTGTTCATTGTTGTTAGTTTGTTCTAAACTCGTTATCTCTTTATTTACACCAGAACACCAGGAGTAACGATCACAGCCACTTGACAGTACCAAAGTTACTGTCATGTCACTTACAGTTACAATGGTAACAGTTTGCTAGCTGTAAAGCACTTTAAATGTATGAAAGGTGATATAAAATTAAAGAAATTATTATTATTATTATTATTATTATTATTATTATTATTATCATCATCTGACCCATTTGGGGGCATTTCTTTTCCTAAAGTCTACAGTTATGTCTACAGTCATTTTGACGTAGTCATTGAATATCTGAATATCTGAATATCGATGAATGTAGTCTGCATATGTCAGCCTGAGAAAGAGAGAGAGAAATTCTTCAGTCCTCCTGTACTATGGCTCTGTCCAAACCTCTAGAAAACTTGTCTAGTTAGTGTTCTTATTAGTAGAAATGTATTGATTATCTTGATAGTGCTCATATGGTGCTTATACTGTATGTTGGCCAAAACTCCATGTCTAACAGCAGCCTGCAAACAATTTACTGTATATTGAACATGCAACTTGTAGCTTTTACTCCTGAAAACATTCAGATAATTGTGTAATAACATTACAGTTATGTTATCTGCAACATAAAACCTGTGTTTTTCATTTTTCACCATAACTGTGCACTGTGTGTTGAGTTAGAGAGTTAAATAAAAGTGCTGTTGAATTCTCTAAAGGTGATAATTAATATTCTATAACCGAAGCTCTGTAGCCTCAGATTCCTGTTCTTGGCTGACAGGAGTGGAATCCGATGTGGTGTTCTGCTGTTGTAGCCCATCCTCCTCAAGGTTTGACGCGTTGTGCATTCTGAGATGCTTTTCTTCTCACCACGGTTGTAAAGAGTGGTTATTTGAGTTACTGTTGCCTTCCTGTCCGTTCGAACCAGTCTGACCATTCTCCTCTGACCTCTCTCATCAACAAGGCATTTCTACCCACAGACCTGCTGCTCACTGGTTGTTTTTTGTTTTTCGCACCATTCTGTATAAACTCTAGAGACTGCTGTGCATGAAAATCTCTGAGTGAAATACTCAAACCAGCCCATCAGATACCAACAACCGAACCATGCTCAAAGTCACTGAGATGACATTTTTCCCCCATTCTGATGTTTGTTCTGAACATTACGTGAAGCTCTTGACCTGTATTTACATGATTGGCTGATCGAATAATTACATGATGATCAGGTGTTCAGGTGTTCCTAGGAAAACGGACTGTAAGTTTATGGAACGGTACGTGTTTCAGCCTGTTGAAAGAATTTTACAACGTAAGTGGGCTAATTGTGGTAAATAAAGTGAAATACTTAAAAAAAAAAAAAAAAAAAAAGGCACTTCATCCTTACCAGAACTCTCCATCAACAGCCAAGTAATTAAGCTTGGCATTATCCTCTGGTAAGACTTGATCCCACTGTTTGGAGCTGAAGATGAGGACAAGAGGGTTTTTGTCCAGCTGAACAGTGATTATTTAAAAAAAATAAAATAAAAAATTACCTGTGGACTTTACTGTGGATTTTATTGTATTAAAAACACATAATGTTTGATTGCACAACCACTTACTCATAACTTATTAAAAATAGAATTTTGCACAAACATTTGCGATTGGCTCTGATCAGTTCAGTTAACAGCTTACCCATCGCTCCAGGCACTGCTCCACTCCACGTGACCCCAGGGATTTCTGCGACGAACCAATTCCACCCGAATCTTACTCACTTGCACCTACAGCAATAAGAAAGAACCATCAATACGTCTTGTGCCATTTCAATTTTTTTTTAAAAACATTTGGAAAGATGCATTAATATATTTTTATTTCACTTGATTACAGGCATTCTTCAGTGCAGATTTCCCTTTTTAAAATATTCCACCCCTATTTTCTTTGTACAGTATATTCTCGTTGTATTTTCACGATCACCAGCACACACAGCAATCTTTCACTGGAAAAGTAAGAAATAAAACACTTTGGGTTGTGCTATTAGAGGAAAATAATCAATGGAAGGGTGATGTGATGTGGTCTGATGCAAATTGGAGTAACTGTTACCTCCCCAAGGTTTATTATTTTCCTATAATAGCACATCCGAAGTGTTTTATACCTCTTTATAACACAGCAATTTACTTACAATTATTTATACATTAATGAACAATATGTTGTTGTTTTAATAAATTTTATAAATTTATTTATAATTACATATGCATTTTTGTTGAGGAACATCCTTGAAACAAGTTAGTTCCTATTTTCACTTTCACTTATAACAGTGATAAGCAAGTCGTTCCCCTTACCAGCCTCTGTTAATAAGCCAAATATAGGATTAGAACAGTCAGTGGTATGACAGTATCAGAAAATAATCAAAGATGGTGTGGTGTGATAAATGGACCTACTGTTACCACCCTGTAGTTGAAAGATTGCCACTTTGATATACTTTGCCACACAAGGGCACTCAACAATGGGTCTCATAAATGAGTGCTAGCAAATGGTTGAGTTTCTTGGTTTACTCGGGTTCACGTTTTAGTTTCATGAACATAAAACCCTTTTTACACCAAAAGCATTATGGCCTACGTATGTTGTGGCATGGAGCATTCATTTGGAGTTCTCATCGGTTGAGTTCGCTTGCTGCTGCTGGGGCCCCATATGGACGGCCTGAAGAACCGTTTGGTTTGCTGGGGATGGTGCCACCTGGGGGCTGTGGAGATGGTTTGGGGATCACATATGGGGAGCTGTACTGCAATGGCTTGGGACTGCGATTGCTGTAGTGGCTTTGGGGCTGCGGTTACCACGAGCACCTTCGTACTCAGGACTCTATCAGTGGACAGTGGATAGATTTTAACCAACCGGACTACTTGCGGAAACTGTGATGAATTTACTGGTTGCACAATTGCACTACTTGTCCTTATAGCGCACAATAATAGAAGGGAATTATTTATAATTGCACTATCCGTTGCACCCAGATGAGGATGGGTTCCCTTTTGAGCCTGGTTCCTCTCAAGGTTTCTTCCTCATATCATCTCAGGGAGTTTTTCCTTGCCACCGTCGCCACTGGCTTGCTCATTAGGACTAAATTCAAACTTACATTAGCCATGTACATGTAACATGTAGGCGTCAGTGGTTTAAAAATCTGTCGGAGGTGGCCTGGGTGGGTCTGAGACTTCTGAGCTGGCCCATGTGCTGTTGATTATTGGTAAACACTACAGCTTGTTGTTATGTAATGGCCACAAATTGCGTAACATGAGTTGTTGACTATGAATATCATAATTAATTCCTTGGCCTCCAGTTAATTATTTGTCAAGTATACATCATTCCAGGATTGAGGTCAAATGTAATATTACATCAGGAATCTCATGTGGCCACAGTGATCTAATTCGACTGATTTCTCGGTGTCACGCCTTTTAAAACACAGTAGTAGGACTTTGGCTCCCTCTGGTGTTGTGTTACATGTGCGTTGATGAGAGACTGGTTTGTGAGGAATTAGTAATTTATGTACAATTAAAATATATATATATATATATATATATATATATATATATATATATATATATATATATATATATATATATATATATATATATATATATATACACACACACACACATCCACAATAGAATTCATGTTGACCTCTGTATAGCTACATATATAGGCTTTGTGCATGACTTATTTACAAGACACTATGTTTAAACTTTCTGTCTTGGAAAATTGTCCAACAACATTTGTGATGTTTATTTTGGGATGCTTATTCTGCTCTAACACAATGGCACATTGTGTTATAGGAAAATAGCATACAACTGGATTCATAGTAAACAACTGAATTTTGGACTAACCATGAAACAAGCTTGTTCCTCTAATCACTTACATTACAGCAATGGTAAACAGCCCTTCCCTCACCAGCCTCACTTTTTTTTTCTCTTGAAGTTAATAAGACAAAAAAAAAAAAGGCAGAAAAAAGTCATGTAACCAAGAAACTGTTGTCTGTCCATAAGACTTTCCCATATCAGTAAACTTACAGACTGTTACAAAGCACCGACGCTGGAGACTCCTTCCATAAAAGTTAAATAAATGTTGTTACAGTAGAACAAATGCATTAATAAAAACCTGTAATTTGAATAACAGCCAGGAATCCTGTCAGAGCTGCTGTTATTGAAAATTAATCAACACCTTCTGACCAATCGGATTCAAGCATTAAACAGTGCTATGGCATACCAACAATCATCCCCTGAGCCAGAAGTCAGGAGTGCTTAGAGCCACAAACGTGCCATGTAAGTGCTTTAAGGAGAGATTTCCGAAGTTCTTAGGCTAATTCACAAAAGCCTGTTTTGATTAATTGCCTTGGACTTGGTTTAATTCCTTGAATTTACCTTTATTTATTGACTCAGAACTTGGTGTTTCTCGTTTATCTGGCATCTACAGAGCAGGAGACCTGGTAGAGATTGGCACTGCTAGATTTAGGCACCAGACAACAAATGGGCTAATACATTCTTTAGTTTCATCCTAGATTTGTGTGCCAGCAAACTTCAGGTGTGCCGATTGTGATATTGATTCAATTCACCCACTAGATGGCAGGCGACCTGCAGACAGGTAAACAATACCTGCCACGCCCCCTTCCCCACTCTCCACCCTTCAAAACCTCATAAGTTCTGTCAAGCTGCACAGTGAAGCATACACGCTCTTTACCACACTCTTAAGACTAGCCAAAACTTGAGACCAGTCTTGTGTCAAGATGTCCAACATAGTCCATGTTCTGGCCAAGAAGAAGGACAAAGAGGAAGGAGTGGGAGGCAATGACAATGCTATTCCTTTCAACAACCAGGATTTTGAGAAGCTGCGACGTGAGTGCTTGGAGAGTGGCAAACTCTTCTGCGACCCCACGTTTCCTGCTGAATCCCGCTCTTTAGGATACAACCAGCTGGGCCGATATTCCTCCAAGATCATGGGAGTGGAGTGGAAAAGGCCATCGGTAAGAATTCTGCCAGCGTGTGATGGATAATCTGTACCTTTGGGGCATTTTTCCTATGCAAATTAGTCAGTGTTGGTTTACTTTCTCTTTAATGTGCATTGTTAAGTGGTCTGTGTTGGCCATATTAATATAATACAAATACTAGAAAACACAAAAGAGCCACACTGCACATTCATCCTGTGTGGTTTGCTTAGAAATATCGGAACAAATCCATCAATTAATTATTAATAACAGGGCAATGACAAGCAAAATCAAATATGGAAGCAAACTTGCGGCTACCACTAATGCAGGGATATGCTGTTATAATTAAAATAATTAACAAGCGGGTGGTGCAATGGTTGCTGTTACGACCATGAAGTTTATTCTTTTCCTATAAAAGCATGTACCGAAGTGTTTTGTTGCTCTTATTCAACAGCAATTTGCGAACAATTACAATTTGTTATTTATTAAAAAAAAAAAAACACAGCATTTTTGTCCATTTATAGTTACATTTAATGGTGTGGAACATCCACAAAACAAGTTGGTTCCTGTTATCATGTGCTATATAACACTTTATAACTGAGAAACCACAAATCACACACTCTTCTGTCCTAATGGCTTTACATCAAATAACAGCAAGTTTTTTTTTATTATGTAGAGCGACCACCATACAAGTCCCTGTGAATGTTGTTACTACTGAAACTATAACTTATTACTATAACGAGCGCATTAATGCAAACCTGTAATTTGTCTTGCAGCTGGAACTATTGTCCGAGCTGCTGTTATAGAAAATTATAAATTACAATTATATATATAAAAACCCCTTCTGACTGATGTTTTTCAGGAGCTTTCCCCAAACCCTCAGTTCATTTGCGATGGAGCTACAAGGACTGACATCCGCCAGGGAGCTCTAGGTGAGCTGAGAACCTTTAAAACTCTTCCATCTGAACTTAAGTTAATAAATGATTCAGAACTGTTTGACTGCTGGTGCCACGCCTGATTGTAATATATACTGTAATCAATCAAAAAGTCTCATGCATGATTTATCATTTTTTTACTCTGTGGGTGTCAAATGGGTGATAGGTGATCGTGCAGGGTTAAATTTCTGACTTGCTCTGCTGATCATCAGCATGAAAAAAAAGTTAAGACATGGCGCAACACACTTACATGCCATATGGCTAGTAATGTGGTGTAAGATGAGTGAGTCATCTTACATTAATCTGAACCATTAATCTCAAATCTTTAAAGGACTCTTTTTTTTTCCCTCAAGGGATTCACTGGGTACATAGTCATGTAAATAGGGATTTGTGCCCTGTGGATATGGGCGGGATTATTCTGAAAGAAACAATATGGAATTAATTCCATATAGTACAAATACAAAGAGAAATTAAAAAGGGTGCATCCTTTGTAGCTTTAGTGTGTATCTTTTACCTGGAAAGGTGTATGTAGTGTAATTAAAGGTACAAAAGTGGTCCTTCAGTAACAAATATGTACCTTAATTCATTTTTTAAAGTATGCTACATCCACATTATCAGGTATAAGATACATGCAATGCTTCAGAATGCATTCAAAATACATATTTTAAATGCTGTGAATGAATTCAGGCAATATTTTAATATATCAAAGTTTTAATTGTATTTTGAAATGTGCACTGTACATGCCTAAAACACCCTGACGAAGTTGTGCAGTTGTTGAATTTTAATTCACTTAACCCTGCTATATGACCTTCGACTCCTTCAGGTGACTGTTGGCTCCTAGCAGCCATTGCCTCTTTGACTCTGGACACTGAAATTCTGGGGCGGGTGGTTCCTGTGGACCAGAGTTTCACTGAAAAGTATGCCGGCATCTTTCACTTCCAGGTGGGATTAATATACTTTGTTGTTTATTATGCTGATAGGGTTTAGTAAAGTATTAAAAATGACCCTGTTTAACTGTACATATTCTGATTGGAAGTTTTTTCTACTCACAATCACTCCCTAGACTGTCAACACAGACATACCATCTCAGCTTACTAATAGCATCAAGGAGCTAGCTAGCAGGCTACAATTACCTAAATTGCATAAGCTAATTAGTGAGCTAGAAAAAGGGCTGTAATTCTGTAGATCTTTTTGACAATGGTTATACAAAAATAACTTAATTTAATAAATTTAGCAAAGCAACTTTCAAGTGAGACATTATCCTTTCCTTGTATATTGCTGACTAAGGGCTTTGCTCAAATATCCAACAGTGCATCACTGGCAGTCTTGGGATTTGAACTCATAACCTTCCAATGACTGGCAACCATATGTCTTGAGCTACTACGGCCCCAGTTTGGCACATTTGAGACACTCTTCACCTATTTAACCTTCTTTGGCTTTAAACCAGCACAAGTCATCTAATTTGTTTGATGACAGAGAGATTGGCTTTTAATTTCTAATTAGCCATGAAAGCTAATAACCACCAGGCATGTTAATGATTAATTTCTTAGACATAATCCTAGCCACATTTGGTTACAGCCTAGTCCTAGATAAGCCTCAATTTTTTTTTTTTGCCTTTGACAAGGGTGTGGAAAATTTCATGCTACACTTACTTTTACAGATTTACTTATCACCTCTAATCTAACACTTGCTTAAACCTCTCCATCCACAGCTTTGGCATTATGGTGAGTGGGTGGATGTTGTCATTGATGACCGGCTGCCCACAAGAAACGGGGAGTTGCTGTTTGTTCACTCGGCCGAAGGGAACGAGTTCTGGAGCGCCCTGCTGGAGAAAGCCTATGCTAAGTGAGTGTGTAAATAACACTGATGCTTTTTCATGTTGTGTCAGTAGCAGTGCAAGATAACAAGTGGTGAGTCTAACATAAGCCTGAGTCATAGTCTGCAAACATTGCTTGCCAAATCGTGCCACGGCCCAAAATACACACATTGTCCACTTAAGTCCTACATGTTTAATTTCTGGCCAGTTTCCTTCAGAAATAGTGGAATACCATTTTGCTCACTCCTTTGCCGTGACTCCATGTGGGTAGCCTATAAATGTTCCCCCACTACGTCACACATACTATAGGCTATGGAAATATTGCTGCATTTTCATTATATTCCTCTAATGCGGCATTGCCTCCGTAAGCAGGTATAGCTGCAAAGCCGCTACGAAGAGCACAATCAGAAAGACATGAAAATAGAAGACTTGGATAATCAGTCCCATAAAAGAGGAAGAGTGATTGTCTTTACTGTGTTGGAACACGGATTACTGGAGCTGGCAGCGGGCATGTGCCAAATAGCAACACAGAGGCAACGCTAACCAAGCAATGGCAGAGAAAGCAATGAAGTGTAGATCATTGGAAGTGTTAATGCAGATGAGAAAGCAAGTTTGCTGACTCAAACACCATTGCCAGAAGCCTGGTGCCTGGTACACACTGCGCCACTTGCCACTAGTAGCCTACCTGGCAGGTCTTTGGCGCACAGGCCTGGGAGGCACTAAATTGTTGCCGTCTTCTGTCCAAAACACAAACTACATATTTTAAGGCAGTAAGCACCCTTTAGGGGCCCTTGGCTGCCATCACTGAGTGCTGAATTCTTGAGTCTATTCAGTGAATCAAGTTAGTTGAGTCTTTTAAGTTGTCCAATTGATTCCTTTGAATGGTTTGCCCAAATCTGGGGAAAAAAACTCAAAAGATTTTGTAATTCCTAAACAAAATTTATCCGGCCAATGCACTACTCCTGCAAAGCTGGATTTCAGAAACTGCAACAGCAGATGAATGGAGTTATGCAGGATACCATGTGGCTACATTGGCACCCCAATATAAACCCAATAATGAAAAACAGCTAGTGTCAGACTGAGCATGACCAAGCTTCAAGGCAATAAAAAAAAAAAAACGTATAGGTATCTTATCTGAAAATACATAGTCACTTACAGTTCATTGTTGACCACTGCCAAGGACAATGGCCTGTCCAGCAAGGCACAAGACCCACACCACCTGGCTATATTGATTGCCAGTTATTGCGAGTGAATGTGTGCAGTCATTACTACAGAAACAGGCCATGGAGATAATACATGGGCCAGAACATCTGGCTGGGTTCTCTTCATGATAATTTGAAAAAAATAAAAATAAAATAAAATAAATGGAAAAAATGTCAAATCCACCTCATCACCATAGATCTGAAGGATGCATTCAATTGCTGTGGGATACAGGTGGCATGATGCACCTTTCCCTTTTGGGTAGTTTCAGCATTCAGGGAGTTCAAAAAGTATGTGCGAGTCACCTTAGAGCAATATCTGTGTGTACCTCTTTATCTCGACATTTGGCTGCTGGGTGGACAGTCCCAACAGCAGACTGAGCCAAGCCAAACAAATATCCTGATTTTGCATGTGGTAGTGCTCAGATAAAATCACAAAAAGAGTCACTTGATTCCTTCACAGACTGTTGGCATTCAACCTAACTCATGTGTCATATGAGCCACTTTATTTGCAACTCCAGTAGTAAACAATGCATGCTGTTTCAATGATTTCAGTTGAATGTTTACCATCTGGCAGCCATATCACAAAGGCAGGTGTCAACAGTAGTGTGCACACAACCTGAGGTGTTAGACCATCAAAAGGGGAACTTAAAGTTCTCCATGCAAAGAGAGAAGTTGAAATGGCAGATGCCAAGGCAAGCTGGAGGAAGGCTGGAGGGGCATGTGGTAAACGATTGGTGGAAAAACAGGTCTCAAAATTAGCGCATTAATATCCTTTAAATGAAATCTGTGTGGCTAGTTTTGATAATGTTTCAGATGAACAATTTGAAAGATGAACACTCTTAAGAGTTGGCTACCAATCGGGGTGGTTCAGTCAAACCCATTGCCTCTCAGCAGTCATGTGCCATGAGAATTAGCAAAGGTTGTTCATCTAATGAGGAACACCTACAGAAGTGTGGAAGTTGCTCTGTTTGTGAACAGACAGACAAATCCTTGTTCAATGTGATTCTTGGAGACAAACACTTTGGGACAGGATATGTGGGATGCAATTTCTGTCACTACCATTGCTGTGGATTACACTGAAGCTCAACCTGAAAGACTATGTATGTCGATAGCCACTTTCTCATCAATCAGACCATCGTTTCTCCTGTTGTTATGCTTGCTATCCATCAGACTAGACCTGCAGTCCCTGACGAACAAGTGTCTGTGGCACAACAAACCACACACTTTGAATTTATGGGTTTCAGAATGACCAGTATTTGAAAAATACCATCCCGGCATAATGGTATTTTCATAAAGGGTCAGACATATTCTTGTTAGTGTACATGTTCCATATACACACCGGGTATATGCAGGCAATCTAAAAAACATTTGGCATAAACCCTTAGCTTGCATCATTAACAAAGTTTTGGACCTTTTGCAGAGTCAGCTAGACTCTTTTCTTTTGGGGTCTATTCTAAAAGTGTACATATCAGCATTGTCTGTAGCATAAACTAGTTAAACCTTTTACTAAAGGATTGGAGCATCTCTAACATTCACATAAAACAATGGCCCCACAGTGGGGCATGGGTTTGGTGCTAAGCAGTTTGTGCAACTTGCCATATAAACCAGTAGAAGATATGGATATAAAGTGGCTTTCACTTAAGACACCTTTTTTGCTTAAGACAACACTGGTGGAGACCAGACTTCAATCACGTCAATGGCCGAACACAACCTGCCAAAGACACTATACACTAGATGCTATAGTATATTAATAAACTTATATGCAACCAGAAAGGTCTCTGTCCAGTGAGGGCTCTCAAGCTACTGACCATCTGGTTGTGTGCTTTGGGGAACACCATAATTAGTGTCCCCTATCTAAAGTCAGCTTATCCCACTGGGTAAAGGAGGTGATTGTACAAACATACTTGAAAGCACTTTAAGAGACACCTTTTCCCATTAATTTCAACACATACTACTATGGCTACCTCCTGGGCACTAAGAGGGCTGTCACTTATGGATATTCGTGAAGTAGCAGCATGGAGCTCACCATCTACCTTTGCCAGATTTTACAGGTTGAATGTTGCTTCATCTAAACCCATGTCCTCTGTGTTGACTTTAAGTGATTCTCCTCCTGAATAAAGAGCAATATCAGCACTTGAGTGATTCTCATTCACAATAATGTATGGTATTGGCACTACTTCCAAGTGTTGTCCATCAGGATGTGTTACAAACCCACTTGATGATCTGTGTTGTCTATTTCTGAAGGAAACCACTGGTGTTCCAGAACGAAAACAAGTAGAATGGAAGGTTACATATTTGAAGGTCATATCACATGGGATATTGTCACTTGGGATCACTTGAGATGATTTATTTACTATGTGTCTGTCTTCTACATTTCAAGTAGTCTCTTCTGGATTTCAAAACTCTGGACCATTGCAAAGCCTGGCTCAAAAATGATCACTCAACTCAAATGGACACCTTCTCATTTTCTTCTCTGATGTTTGCTCTCGCAACTGATTTTATATTTTCTTTTAAAGCAATACAATAGGTATGCGAAGAGAAGACTTTACATGACATCAAGCTGAATGAGTGATTGCTATTTTAAGATCTGCTCAAACAAATTGCATGTTTATCCAGCTTATTCAGGGGTTCAGAGTCAATATGACCAATCTGTTCTTTTCCAAGTCCATGTCCAAGTTCTGTTTTTCTTTTAAGGGTGAACAGTTCTTATGAAGCTCTTTCTGGAGGCTGCACCACTGAGGGCTTTGAGGATTTTACCGGTGGAATTTCTGAGACCTACGAACTACAAAAAGCCCCCCCTACTCTGTTCAACATCATCAGGAAAGCACTGGATCGTGGATCTTTGCTCGGCTGCTCCATAGATGTGAGCATAGAAACTATCTGTTTTATATTTGCATCATTATTTTCACAAATAACAAAACATATGATTGGACATGACCATTCATGGCAAAGCTACCATCACAGACTTTTAAGGGCTGCAGGCATTTCACCACACACCTAAGGGCTTTATCTGCTCTAATAAAGCTTATTCCACATTAGATAGTTTCTTTGATTGTCTACTATTAGACATTCAATAGTTAATCATACTATTTGTTTAGTAGTTGCACCAAGCAGGTTGTGTAGTTCTTATTACTTCAACAAGCAAGACCTTAAGCTCTTCAAGCCGAGCTTTTTCAAACAGTATGTCAAAATAGGTGAAGCCTCATTCGTCATTCTGCAGGTGAGCAATCAGTCTAATTTGTTTAGTAATGCAAAACCCATTGTGTAATATTCATTAGTGCAACTGATTGCACATTTTTCTTATTAACTGTTATCAAGTAGCTGTTTAGCATGTAATTGAAACATATGGAGCAAAGCGTAAAGCTATATAAGGTGTGCTTAACCTGGAATTCTAAATAACATTCAAGGATAATAAATAATTATTTATTTATTATTTAACTTATTTATTTTTAAATTACTAGTTGTAATCTTGATATGAATAAAGTGTGACAGAAATAGATGAATATGTCATTATTGTTCTCATGAATAGATCACTAGTGCATATGATTCGGAAGCAGTGACCAGACAGAAGCTGGTGAAGGGACATGCCTACTCTGTCACGGGAGCAGAAGTGGTGAGGCCTCTCTCTCTCTCTCTCTCTCTCTCTCTCTCTCTCGTATCCTGGTCATTGGCATATACATAAAGTCAAACAGTCATTTTTCAATATTTGTAAACATTTAGAAACTGTCACAGCCGGTTAAAGACTTTCACCAGTCTGTGCATTTACTATCTTTCCCACTGTGCAAATATTTAAAGATGAACTTGTCTTCGTTCATCTCAGAGAGTTCCAGGGAAATATGAAATGCTCATTTGGTTTGTCAATTTGTTAAGTAAAAAAAAAAAAAATCAAATGTCTTAGTTTAGTAGACTCTCCTCAAAATGAGAACAGCATTATGACAATAACTAGAACAGCAATTATATTAGAATATGACCTTTGGAATGTAAGTGTGATTTTAAAAAAAATAGTTAAATTATGACAGGTTTGCAGTGAATAATGTGAAATTACAACTAGGGCGATTTTTAATGCTGCAATATACTGGCAGTATACTAAACTCCTATTAGCTGTTTATTTCAGTGCAACCTCAGAGGTGTGAACTACACTCAGGTGATTTTAATAATCTGAACGGGCCACCCAGAAAATCAACTTAAGCATGCGTGCAACCCAACTCTGAATACAGAGAACTTTCCCAGCATAAATATTGACATAGCTTTTGAATTTTAGTCACTGACTCTGAATACAGACCTTGTGTGGTGTTCCTAGGTTCATGTGTATGGCACCCCGGTTCAGCTGGTGCGGCTGAGAAATCCATGGGGTCAAGTGGAATGGACCGGAGCTTGGAGTGATGAGTATGTTTCATTACACCAACTGGATCTTCCATTTATCATCCGTGCCATAACTTAGTGTGAAAACTGATAAAAATCTCTTGACGTTATCATCCTCAGCTCTCGAGAGTGGGACCGAGTGCTGCCAGAGGAGAAGGCCAAACTTGATCACTCGGCAGATGATGGAGAGTTCTGGTATGGATTTATCTTTGTCTTCCTTCCTTCCTTCCTTCCTTCGTTCCTTCCTTCCTGTCTGTCATATTCTTCTTACTTTGTCTCTCACTTCACAGATTTTCATTAAAAGATTTTCTAAAAGAGTTCCTATGGAGTGTTTGTATACTGACGTTAATATTTTGGGCAGAAATGTATGATTTTCGATAATAATGTAGACCAAACCCTAAAGTTGTCAGGATTCAATCCAAAAGTCTGGTTTACATCTTCTGTTGATCAACTTTGCAGGCTTTCTGCATGTTATTTCAAACGTATGGTGTCAGCATTTTCAACATTTGTAATAAAGACACACTCACACACACTCCTATGCCCTTCTTTCAGGATGGCTTATTCAGATTTTGTGCAGCAGTACTCCAAGTTGGAGATATGTAACTTGACTCCTGATACGCTGACGAGTGAAGGGGTCGCCCGCTGGAGCTATCATCAATTTGAGGGCACTTGGAAGGTTGGCTCTACTGCTGGTGGCTGCAGAAACAACTCAGGTTCTTAGTCTTATTCTTACTATATATAGCTTGAGCTAGGAGAATGGAGAAGGATTAACATAACACAGGACATTTTTATTAAAATTGTTGACATCATTTATAGGCAAGTTGTTTTTGAGTTACCCAGCTTTGTATAAAACCCAGTCAATTCAAGTGACCAGTGAAATAGGTTATTAACAAAAAAAAAAAGTCAATAAATATTATAACTTTGACAATGGTGGACCTCCTGGTTATGATTCATGAAGCCCACTTTGTTTGAGAATTGCCTAGTCCCTGTAACACATGGGACTGGGAGGAGGAGTAAGGGTCCATGTGCAAAGAGGTTTATTAGGCAGACACAGTCAAAGCACAATCCAAAACCCAAACATGTTAAGGCAGTCAGAAGGTCAAAACAGGATCAGAAACAGTAAACAAAGCCAAATGGTAATCCAGAAAATAATCTAAGATAAATGCAGCAAGGCAGTCAGACATAACAAAGGTTCTAAATTTACACATACACTAGGTATGGCAAGACTTCGCAATGACTAAGATTACATGAGCTAGTTACATACTATTAAACCAGGAAGTAACTGGGAAGTGGTTCTAAGTGGTTGCAATACCATTCAGGTGATTGCAGCCTCTAGTGGTAGTGAGGGGAAGTGTCCTGAGCTCTTGTTACCATTCCCATGAGCTCAACTGGCATCTGGCTTCTAATTGTTTTTAACCCCAGTGCACACGTGGCATAGCCAGAATGCCATACATTTAAATGCCATACAGCCCCGAAATCAGCCAAGACTAGGAATGGATGTTTGTATCCCCTTTCATTCTTCTGAAGCTAAGCTGACCACCAGCAATTTTCTGCTAACCAGTGGTACAGTTCTAGAAGGAAGATGAACTACGAAGAAAGCACAATGGTAAAGCTTACTATCAGACTGCACAGCTCAAACCACAAAATTTGAGACCTCCAGTTGTAATTCTAAAAAGGTAGAGAAGGATCAGACTGTACAAGATAATGAAAGATGTGAAGCATTGCTTTAAGTCATTGAAACAGTCGAAGGTTCCTTGGTACCTTGCTGCTGCAGTTATGGAGTAAAATCTAATAATACTTGATTATTTTTTTAAATTATTAAATATTTAATTAAATATTAAACCCCAATACACAACAAATGCTTTACTGAAGTTGGATGAGGGCAATCCTGATAGACTTAATGGCAATATATGTTGCGTGTTGTACATTATGGATGGGTCAACTCCGTATGTTACATAAGAAATAAAACACTTGGGGATGGCTGTTATAGGAAAATAATCAATGAGGGGGTGGTGTGATGCATCCTGATGTGAATCAAAGTTACTGTTACCACCCTGAAGTTGATTATTTTCTAATAACAGAAATGCCCCAAAGTGTTTTATTCTTCTTGCCAGAGCATGCCAGAGCAATTTGCCAATGCATTTGATTTTTCCCTGGTCAGACACACTATTCTAAATGTATGAAATTGTGTTCTGTCTAGCAACCTTTTGCTCAAACCCCCAGTACGTGATAAAGCTGGATGAGATGGACGATGACCCCCACGATGGAATAGATGGCTGCTCCTTTTTGGTCGGCCTGATGCAGAAAGACATGCGCCAAGAGAGGCAGTTTGGCCGAGACCTCAACACCATCGGCTTTGCTATCTACAAGGTAATGACCTAGCACCCAGTCCATGGTGTTACCAAAGCATTATGGTGTTTCTGGGGTGTTAAGACAAGGTTACTACAGTGTAACCTAAGGCAATAGCACAATACTGAGCACTAGTAACACTAAAAAAATGTTGCAATGTTACTGTTTTTAATCTTCAGTTTTAAATCTCCAGTTGGCAGAAAGGACAGTTTTCATTTTAGTGCTCTAAGTCAATAAAAGAAATAAAAGACTATTTATATATATTCTCTTGTGTGGGTTTGTGTTTCAGGTTCCTGATGAGGTGTGTATGGCATAATGCATTTTTTCTCATCCAGTCAACATCAGGTGCTAGGTGTTAAAAGACAACAATTAGCACCATGGGTTACCATCCATAATGCACTTGTGAATGTTATTTATCACATGAATACAATTTTGCAATATAAACAGTTAAAATCCAAATTGATTTCTTGTTCTGCTAACGGGATAACCAAATGGGAAAACTCGGTTTATGGCTGTTGTGTATGTATTTGTCCTGCAGTATAAAGGTCAAAATAACATTCACCTCGGCCCAGATGTCTTGCTGCGTCAGAGAGCCGTGGCCATGAGTAACACCTTCATAAACATGCGTGAGGTGTGCTGCCGTTTCAAACTGCCACCCGGTGAATATGTCATTATTCCCTCTACGTTCGAGTCACACCGCAAGGGCGCCTTCATACTCCGTGTTTTTGCTGAGAAACACGCCACTGCTGGGTATGATTGCTGTACACGTAGGTTTAAGTGAAAACACTTCAGGGTATAATATCTGTCCTAAGTCATAGCTACAAAGGGCTGTAAT
>CM040999.1:15575220-15590712 GCA_022985145.1 Pangasius djambal | reverse complement strand
CACACACACACAGAGCACAGACTTACCCACAGCTTATCATAATCAGAGGACATGGTTGCAGGGTTCAGGGTTGTGTATGTGCCACTGACAGTTCCTTGAACATTCTAGGGGAGAAATGAAAGTTTAGAGAAATAAACACTCTCTGCATGATCACTCACACACACACACACACACACACACACACACACACACACACACACACACACACACACACACACACACACACACACACACACACACACAGAGGCAGAAAGACATAATTACTTGCAAAGTGTCATAATCCGGGAACATAGTCATGGAGTTTGCTGCTGTGTATGTATCATCTTCAGCCATAGCAAAACTCTGAGAGAAATGAAGAGAAAACATCTTTACTATTTATTGCACAGCTTTAAATGTAGAGCTTGATGAAGATAAAGACATAAAGTGAAACATTCTCTCAGTACCTGAATGTCTGTGTCTCTCTCTGCTCCTCTCTTCCTCCTATTCACACAAAGAACATAAAAACATGGCTGTTCCATCTGTTCCTGCTTCATTCAGCTAATGCTTAACACTGGATTAGGTTTATGGTACAGATTCATTGTAATGATAAAGAATTCAGTCACTCACTTAATGCACAGAACGGCAGTAAGAAGAGAGAGAAGCAGAACAGGAATGAGTGCAGCAGCTCCCCATACAGCATGCAGCTTCGACGCCTCAGTTGAGCTCTCCTCATCACCTGAGATAAAGAAAAGCTTTCAGCACATGTACAGATGCAAATACTGCTAGTGTGTGCAATAAATTATGTTTGTAAAAGCAGAAATTAAACAAATTCTAGTAAACCTAATAACTACTCACAAGGTAAAGGACTTTAGATCTGTTTAGTCTTCATACAGCACTTTAGTAAACACTACAAGTTTAACTCCCTGAATTAAGGATTAAAACATTTGCTTATTATAAAATAATCAACAACGCAGCTGATTATTTTCCTACAACAGAACATGCTTAGATGTTTAATTCCACATATACCACAGAAGAAAAGCACATATATAAACATTTGTTTCCTCAACTGCCGCAAACATCTCTGGTAGGAAACTTGTGTTACAAGTCCTGACACTGGAGACTCCTTCCATAAATGTTAAATTAACAGATTGCAGAAAATCTTACCAAATCAGCAATTACATGTTTTTGAAAAACTATTTACCTGGAGCGCCCTCCATACAAGTCCCTGTGACTGAGTTGTTGACTGAGGAAAGAAACAAAGAATATGCCCCCTCAATTCAGGATTCCTCCTCGGGAACTCGGAGTGATCTCAAATTTGAGTTCCTCTGAGTTCCGTAAATGGCAACAAATCAACATGGCTGTGCCCAGCATCAGCAGTACACAAAGTAGCGCTTCCAATGTTTAAATGAGTTATGCTGTATGTAAAAGTATTTGCTTTAGATCAATAAGCATAACTTATACAACATATCTGTCCCCCACTGTTGTACTGAGACAAAGGGCATTTGAGCCTTTTCTGTGGTTGGTCCCAAACTCTGGAACAGTCTCCCCTTTCATGTGAGGTCTGCCCCATCTTTAGCCATTTTTAAATCTTCTCTTAAAACTTATTTTTTTCTTTGTCATATGATGATATTTAATGTGATGCAATATGATGTTATATAGAGCACTTTGGATCAACTACTATTGTTAAATGAGTTTTATAAATAAAATTTGACTTGACGTGAACATACAGATAGCCCGATCAGCCATAACAATAAAACCACTGACAGGTGAAGTGTATAGAATTGATTAGCTCAATACAGTGGCACCAGCGAAGGGGTGGGATATATTACGCAGCATGTGAACAGTCAGTTCTCGAAGGTGATGTGTTGGAAGCAGGAAAAATGGGCAAGCATAAGGATCTGAGCAACTTTGACCAAGGCCCAACTGTGATATCTAGATGACTGGGTCAGAGCATCTCCAAAATGGCAAGGTCTTGTGGGCTGTTCCCAGTATACATACCAAAAGTTTTCCAAGGAAGAACAACTGGTGAGGGTGCTCAAGGCTCACTGATGCCCATTAAGAGCGAAGGCTAGCCTGTCTGGTCCAATCCCACAGAAGAGCTACTGTAGCACATATTGCTGAAAAAGTTAATGCTGGCTATGATAGAAAGGTGTCAGAACACACAATGCATCGCAGCTTGCTGCGTATGGGGGCTGCATAGCCGCAGACTGACCGCTGACCGAAAGTGCCTACAATGGGTATGTGAGCATCAGAACTGGACCATGGAGCAATGGAAGAAGGTGGCCTGGTCTGATGAATCACATTTTCTTTTACATCATGTGGACGACCGGGTAAGCATGCATCGCTTACCTGGGGAAGAGATGGCACCAGGATGCACTATGGGAAGAAGGCAAGCCAGCGGAGGCAGTATGATGCTCTGGGCAATGTTCTGCTGGGAAACTCCTGGCATTCATGTGGATGTTACTTTGACCACCTACCTAAACATTGTTAAGGACCAAGTATATCCCTTCATGACAAAGGTATTCCCTAGTGGCAGTGGCCTCGTTCAGCAGGATAATGCACCCTGCCAGACTGCAAAAATTGTTCAGGAATAGTTTGAGGAACATGAAAAAGAGTTCAAGGTGTTGACTTGGCCTCCAAATTCCCCTGATCTCAAGCCGTTCGAGCATCAGTGGAATGTGCTGGACAAACAAGTCCGATCCATGGAGGCCCCACCTCGCAACTTACAGGACTTAAAGGATCTGCTGCTAACATCTTGGTGCCAGATACCACAGCACACCTTCAGAGGTCTTGTGGAGTCCATGCCTTGACGGGTCAGAGCTGTTTTGGTGGCACAAGGGGAACCTACACAATGTTAGGCAGGTGGTTTTAATGTTATGGCTGATCTGTGTATATTCACTCATTAAATCTTTAGCATTGACTATATAGTTCGCTGTTCACTCATCACAGTTATCTGGCTAGCTCATTGCTAACAAAAGACAAACATGTAGACGGCCATATTTTTTTTTCCCACTTTGTAGTTCGAATGCATCGAGGTTGAAAATAATGTCATTCCAAGTTCCGAATTCCCATTAGCTGCTATTTGGCAGTTCTGTGACTGAACGTGAGGCTAATACATTCCTATACATTAGTATAATGTAACCCTATATATTATTACAATGAGTTTTATGGCTCACGTGTCACAGTTTGTTCAGAAGAGTGCCGATCGTCATGTCCTCTCACGGCACAAGAGTAGTCGCCTGCATCTTCACTGGAGAACAGGTAGAGCTTGTTGTGTTTGGTGAGATTGCTAGTAACAAGCTGTCTGTTCTTGTACCACATGTAAGTGGGGTTGTTAGACAGAGTGCAGGAGGTGATGCAGCTCAGCGTTACTGTAGTCTGTCCTTCTGATGCCACTGCAGAGCGACTCACTCTTACCTGCAGATCTGAATGTGCAAAAAGTAAAGTAAAGGGATTTAACAGATTTACATCAAGACAGAGAGACCAGAACTAGAGACAGTTCAGTGTAGGACATTACCTGTTACACTCAGAACCACTCCAGGTCTACCAGGGAATCTTTTACCATCATTATTAAGAAAACTAAGGCGATATTCTCCAGAGTCTTTCTTTGTCAGGTTTTTCATTTTGAAAGTGCAGTTCCTGTCTTCACCCATATATTTAACTAAATTATCAATCTGATTTTCCTGCTTCAGGGTGTGTAAGTGTTCAATGGACTGAACATAATACCAGAATACTTCACTGACACTCTGATCACTGGGATATAAGTAATTTCCAGCAAGTTCCACTGAAGACCCTGCCAAAGCACAGACTCTTTTCTCTGGGTAGGTCACACTCCAACAGTTCCTTCCAACACCTGAAATGGAAACAGGTGATTGGAAGACAGACTCCTTCAGAAAAAGCGCTAAACTTTTACTGCCCATCTATCTATCTATCTATTCATTTTTTATTTATTTACCTTACTCACATATTCGCAATAAAAAAACAGTCTAGTGACTTTTTGAGAGTTGAAAGAGCAGGTTCTCGCAACTCACCGAAGTCTGATATAAAGACTGAATGTGTAGTGTTTGCGAGAGCTAATGTTCCGAATGATTAATCACCTATCACTTTTGTTCCACCTGTGCACTTTTGTCCTTTTTAACAATAAATTAATAAAAGTAGTATTAAAATAAAAACACTGAAAAAACATTAAAAGCTTGTTATTCCATCTGTAACCATTTCATTTGTGTCTATTTCTTGACTCCTCTTGACTACCACTGCTACTGTTTTCTTCATAGAAATGATAGAATTTTGTAAATACATAGTTAGTTTATGAACAAACACCACTTTTTTTCTTTAAGAAATAAGTTATAATCCATTATATACAGTATATATTATCTGGAGGACTAGTGGTTAGGCCACAGTGCTCTCACCGCTGTGGCCCAGGTTTGATTCCTGGCCAGGGAACCAAACCCAGCCACTAGGATTGTGTTCAACAGTGCGCTCTCAGCACCAGTTCCAAGCCCGGATAAAAATTGCGGAGGGTTGCGTCAGGAACGGCATCCAGTGTAAAAACTGTGCCAAATCAAATATACGTGGAGCAATGATCCCCTGTGGCGACCCCTAACAGGAGCAGCCGAAAGAGGAACATACAGTATATATTATTCAGATAAAATGTTATTCTTCAGAAAATCTTCCTCCTTCATGTAACACATTTTGATGTGTAAATGATTACGATGATTAAATGACTATGCAAATTATTCTATGCCATCATCTGGAAACTTCTAGCAATGTTTTGTGCATGCATTAACTTCTTTCTTCTGAAATGAGTTGGAAAAACTGAAGGCAAGATTCCACCCATTAATTAATGATGCAAAATGAATACTCACACAGTGGAGGAGAGAGAATCTCATTATAGCCGTGAACAGAGCAGGAGTAACTGCCTTCTTTGGGATTTCTTAAAGGGAATGTTTCCATGTTGTCTGTGTATTTCTTTAAGAATTGTCCATTCCTGTACCAGTAGTACCGGTGAAGAGCAAATGTCAGAAGACAGGAAGTGCGGCAGGTTAGAGCTTGTTCTGTGGAGTCACGGGTCACCTGCAGGTCTAAATGAAGTAAAAAGGTGAATGTATATAACAGACGTGTATAACAGCACAGGTTGTTACAGACTAGCTGCTCTGTTACCTGTAACTGTTAGAGTAACTCCAGCTGAGCTCAGATATTTCTCTCCTTTATCCGTAATGAACACGAGGCGATATTCCCCTGAGTCTCTCTCTCTCAGGTCTGTTATTGTAAGAGTCGAGCTGACGTTTGTCATCTCTGTGTAGCTCACACGTCCTGCATAGTCTGAGTCTAAAGCTAAGTCCTCTGGCTGTTCCTCCTTCCTCCATTTAGCTTTGTCCTTTAGGCTGAACCAGAAGCCAGTGGTGATGATGATATTTGAGTACAAGCACTTCAGGTTCACAGATGACTCCTTCAGAGCACAGATCTTCTCATTACGGCATGACACTTTCACATGCTGGACAGCCGATACTGAAACTGAATTGTTATGAAATATTAACAGACACTAAAACAATTTCACACTTGCATCCTGCCTGACTGTATTCAGGAATCTGGTACTATATTATTATTATGTCTGATTAGTTGACTTTGGTATCTGTAGCTCTCTTGTTTAGGCCTATTGGAAAAATGGCACAGATAACATATTCCATGTAGCAGACAAAGGTTTCTACAGCCTTACCTGTAATATTCAAGAGCAGCAGCAGCAGCAACAGGGATTCAAAGTTTTTATCCATTGTTACACTTATTGCACTGAAAAACACAATAAGCTGGGAGAACACCAAAAAACCACATAGATTGATATGCATAGGTGTTCTGAATGTATCTTTGCCTAATCTTTTCTGTGAAATCGTTTAAGAGTTAATAATGAATAACTTTATATTTACACTAATCTGTAAATATGGTTCACTGAATATAAGCAGAAAGTAGAGAGAGCTTTTTCTTACCTCCTCTTGGGGGTTTTTCTGTCTCGCTGAGTGATAATGGGCAAGTGTGTGTCTTGTAGGGGTGTGTGTCTTGTGGGGGTGTGAACATATGGTGGGTAGTAAGTACGGACTGGCAGATGAAAGGCAAGAGGTTAGTTTCTTTCCCTTTTTTCTGAGCTTATGCCTGAAATGAAAAAAATGTTACAGTTAATTTACACATTATATACATATTGAACATTTTTGAAAACTGTATTCATTTACAAAGAAACGGCACACCCATACACTAGTTTCAGTCCATTTGTGTTTCTTTGCTTGAGCCACAGTTATAATTTCAAAACAGGTTGTGAAGAAAAAGGAAGACATGACGCAACTGCTGTGTGAAATTTACCATGAAATTTAGCTGTGGTTAGATGTCATAACAGATGCTGTCCAATCTTTGTATGTGGATGCCTGTATGCTCATGTACACCATAAATGGTAATGAAAGACATTTTAAATCATTTGCAATAAGTAGAGGATAGGAGTAACTCGACAGTGGCTCTCTGGCAGTACTGGGGTTTTACGCAAGAAGACCAAATGAAAGATGACTCATAGAGTCTCTGAGTCATTTATGATATCATCACCTCTATGGATCTCTATGGTCTTGTATGTCCAGCACATCCCACAGATTCTCAATTGGATTGAGATCTGGGGAATTTGGGGGCCATGTCAACACTTTGATCTCTTTGTCCCGTTCTTCAAACCATTTCTGAATAATCTTTGCAGTGTGGCTGGACGTATTAC
This sequence comes from Pangasius djambal, assembly GCA_022985145.1. Taxonomy (NCBI): domain Eukaryota; kingdom Metazoa; phylum Chordata; class Actinopteri; order Siluriformes; family Pangasiidae; genus Pangasius; species Pangasius djambal. Next base: position 15,583,991 of record CM040999.1, on the reverse strand, counting down.
CCTGCTGAAAGAGGCCACTGGGAGTACTGTTGCCCTGAAGGGGTGTACTTGGTCTTCAACAGTGTTTAGGTAGGTGGACAAAGTAACATCCACATGAATGCCAGGACCCAAGGTTTCCCCTGACACCTTTCTATCATAGCCAGCATTACCTTTTTCAGCAATTTGTGCTACAGTAGCTCTTCCATGGGATTGGCTAGCCATTACAATCTGGCCCTTGTCAAAGTCGCTCAGATACTTACACTTACCCATTTTTTCCTGCTTCCAACACATCAACTTCAAAAACGGACTGTTCCTAATATATCCCACCCTTTGACAGGTGCCATTGTAATGGATAATAAGTGTTATTCCTGCCACCTGTCAGTGGTTTTAATGTTAAGGCTGATCGGTGTATATGATGCTGCTGAAGGACCCAGCAGCAGTGATGGACAGTCTGAAGTACCTTTGTTAGGAATGAGGCTCAGTGAGAAGTGGAGCCAGGACTCCTGACATAGAAACACCGGCATGACGTCATGCTGTAGAATTAGTTTTTTTGGTTTGTTTGTTTGTTTAAAAAGTGACCATATCTATTTTTGCATCATAAAACTTTGCGGAAGCGGGAGTGTGGTCGAGAGCCGGTTTGTGAATGGAGGGTGGAGACGGAGAAGGTGAGTGGTAAGAAATGCAATCCTGTGGGGAATTCTACTAAAGAGTGTTCTGTATTGCAGTGAGCTGGGGCGAGTTTAAAAAGGAGAGAGACGTGCGCCTCAAGAGAGAGAGAGACAGAATTATTCAGCACAGAGCCATGTGCGTGGTGCATGTGTGTGTAAATAAACAGAAATTGGCGAATAAAACGCCTGAGTTATTCCCAAGCCTGCCTCCTGCTTCCTTCTGCCTGAACCTGGTGCTGAAACCTGGAGTCCGTGGAAACCGTCATGGAGTCCTCACCACTGGCTGACATCATCTCATTCCTTGCCAGCCTCCACCAGACCCAGCATCAGGCCCTCCTCCAGCTGCGCCGAGACCAGGAGCAGCAAATCAAAGAACCGCTCGATGCCCAGGCAACAGAACGGCAGGTGCGCCATGCCCCATGTCGCCCTCACCAAGATGGGACCGCAGGATGATCCAGAAGCATTTCTGGAACTGTATGAGTGGTCCATGGTGGCATGGGGCTGGCCCAGCAGCTGCCAGTTGCCAACATGATGGACTACCCGGACCTGAAATGGGTACCCCAGAACAGCACCGTCAGCGCTTCCGTACACCTTCTGTGAGCTCGGCCGATCGTTTACATTCACCCAGATGCTCCGGGACACCTGATGGAGGAGGCGCCGAGGATGTGATCGACCTTGTGGAGATGACCCAGTTGTTGATTCCGAAGAGCTGTCGGGAATTATTATTCCAGGCGGCTCACCATAATCCACTGGCAGGGCACTTAGGACAGGATAAAACACTAGACTGTGTCATGGCCTGCATCTATTGGCTGGGCATTTGTGGCGATGGTTGCAGGTTGTGCACGGCATGTTGCGATTGTAAGTTGGTGAATCCGCCAGCCACCCCAAAAGCGCCCTTGCGCCCACTCCCATTAATCGAGGTCCCCTTCGAGAGAATTGAATTGGCATGGACCTCATCGGGCCATTACAACAAACTGCGTGAGGGCATCGCTTTGTATTGGTTCTAGTGGACTATGCAACATGATATCCAGAAGCAGTGCCTTTGGGCAATATTGCTCTGCACACAATGTTGCGGGGGCACTCTTCCGTGTTATCTCCCAAGTCGGGATCCCGGAAGAGATCCTGACTGATCAGCGTATGTCGTTAATGTCACGAACACTATGCGAGCTTTACAAATTGTTGGGGATTAAATCGATTCAGTGTTTATCATCCGCAGATGGATGGGCAAGTGGAATGATTCGATCAAACGTTGAAAAACATGATTCGCTCACAATGATGAACGAAATTGGAATAAGTGGTTAGAGCCCCTGTTATTTGCAGTGCGATAGGTCCCACAAGCCTCCACAAGATTTTCCTCATTCAAATTATTGTCAAGTCAAGTCAAGTCAAGTGGAGTTTATTGTCATTTCAGCCATATACAAGTACATAGTGAAACGAAACAACGTTTCTCCAGGACCAAGGTGCTACATAAGACAAACACAGAACAACACAGAACTACAGGGACTACATAAATTAAACAAAGTGCACAAGTGCAAACATGTGCGGACGCACAAGACAGAACAAGACAGTACAATGACTACAACGCTGACCAGTACGCAGTTCTGTTTGAAAGTGACCTAGTGACAATAGTGCAAATTATATAGAATTGATATAAATAGCTGAAAGTAGTGTAAACATAATAGTATTATGTTATGTGTAAACATAATAGTAGCAGCAGCAGTATAAAACATGTGCAAAACATGTGTAAAACGTGTGCATAGAGGATGGAGGATGCTCAGTTGTGTATGTGTATTCCTTCAGTCCAGTTCTAGGTATTGAAGAGTCTGATGGCATGAGGGAAGAAACTATTGCACAGTCTGGTTGTGAGGGCTCGAATGCTCCGGTACCGTTTACCAGACGGGAGGATGGTAAAGAGCGTGTGAGAGGGGTGTGTGGGGTCATCCACAATGCTGGTGGCTTTGCGGATGCAGCGCGAGGTGTAAATGTCCGTGATGGAGGGAAGAGAGACCCCGATGATCTTCTCAGCTGTCCTCACTATCCGCTGCAGGGTCTTGCAATCTGAGACAGTGCAATTCCCAAACCAGGCAGTGATGCAGCTGCACAGGATGCTCTCATTATTGTATGGGTGGAAGCCCCGCGGCATGCTCATCATCATTCGGGAAAACTGGGAGGAGTGACTTTCCAACAGTAAAAACAAACTGTCTGTTTTTGTGTGTACTTTAGAAAAGGCAATTCGGCGTCTAACTAACACTGGATTTGACAAAGGGATATTGGCAGATCCCCTTGACTCCAATATCTCGCGAAAAAACAGCCTTTTCCACTAAGTTTGGGTTACACCAGTTTGTGACCATTCTTTTTTGGTTGTTCGGGACCCCCACGACGTTCCAGTGATTCATGGACAGAATCCTCTCTCCTCACGCTGCTTATGCTGCTGCTTATTTGGATGACATTATTATCTATAGTAATTATTGGCAGCGGCACATTCAGCACCTGAGGACTGTTCTTAGATTGTTGAAACGGGCAGGACTCACGGCGAACCCAGGGAAGTGTGTGACTGGGTGGGTGGAAGTATGGTATCTGGGCCATGTCCCCAAATTGATAAGACAGCAGCGACTGCGGCCTGCCCGAGACCCAACACCAAAAAGGAGGTGAGACAGTTTCTGGGGCTGGCTGGCTATTATCGTAGGTTTGTGCCTAATTAATAAGCTGCACTCTGTGGCGGACTGCTCTTGCATTCTCCTAACTTCTCTCTCCCTTTTATTTTGCAGACTGAGGCATCGGACAGAGGGCTAGGGGCCGTGTTGTCTCAGGTGGTGGGGGGGAGGAGCGCCCCGTGCTGTACATCAGCTGCAAGCTCTCTGTGCAAGAGACGAAGTACAGCATGATAGAGAAGGAGTGTCTGGCCATCAAGTGGGCGGCCCTCACCCTCCACTACTATCTGTTGGGACAGGCCTTCACCCTCTGTTCGGACCATGCTCTGCTCCAGTGGCTTCACCGCATGAAGGATGCCAACGCGTGGATCACTCGTTGGTATCTGGCGCTTCGGCCATTTAAGTTTGAGGTGGTCCACAGGATGGGGCGCAGGATGGCTCCCCGGCCTGAGTCGGGCTTTTGGGATACGTGGAAGCGGGGGGGTGGTCGAGCACAGATTTGTGAATGAAGGACGGAGCCGGAGAAGGTGATTGGTAAGGACTGCATATCTGCGGCGAATTCTACTAACGAGTGTTCCGTGTTGCAGTGAGTTGGGGCGAGGATAAAAAGAAGATAAAGATGTACTGTGTCTTGTTGTCAGTTTTTGCTTCTCTTTTGTTTCATCTGTTAATAACTGTGTGTCTGTCTCTGTTCCCTCAAAAGGCTTTGAGCTCTGACCAGTCAGGTTTCAGTTTGTTAGACTGTCTGATAAATTTTGAAGCATGATTTTACCAAATAAGGATCCATGAGCACAGACATGACGGATTGAATTTGACCTCACAGCTCTGTATGCTTTTAGTAGTTTGTCAGTTCTTCAGCACCTTCCCACTTCTGACCACACACTCTTCTTTTCTGCAAGATGAGCTTGACACACATCAGTCAAGTCTATTTCAGAATTAATGACATTTCTGCTACTTCAACATTTCATACTCAAGCTCAACACACATCATTTTCAGTTTACAAATAAAAAAGTAGTAATAATATAATAAACGTGATGGTAATAATAATGAATTAAAACAATAAACCAAGTCAATTTACTTTTGGCAATGTTTCTCAAGTAATTACATGCATTTGTAGAGCTAATCATTTATTTAAGGATCAAATGTTAGACTTGCATAGAGGGTTAAACAAAGTCCTTGACTGTAGTTTTAGGTTTCTAGACAAAGCTATAGTGTGAAAGCCATGTTACAGGAAGATTTGGTACCACAAGAATAGATTTTTAAAACCAGATTTCAAAATAAGGTCACTTCTGTTCATCTACACTTTTCTATCTTTAACAGTGTTCCCTGTTTTGCTTTGCTCTGCTGCTAAAACTGACCACACTGATAAATATAACCGTGTGTCATTGGTGTAATAGTGAATTAATAGTAATTTGTGAATTATACTGTATGTCCAAGTGGCTGGATATAAAAGAATAATAAATAAATAAATAAATAAAGCAGGCCTAAAGCAGAACCTTGTAAGACACCATATTGCACTTTGAAGAGTCTCCTTTTACATTAACACTATGTTTAAAGTCTGTCAAATAAAATGTAAACCAGACAAGAACTGGTCTACCTAAGCCGATGAAATTTTCAAGCCTTTCCATAAAATATTATCCATTCATTCACCTTCAATAACCACTTTATCACAGATAGAGATATTATACATTATTCTCCAAACTGCTTTCAACCAATAAGAGCCATTCCAGCACCTGAATAAAATCCAGACAGAGCAAACTTCCAGCATCAGCTTCAAGATCTTCAGCTTCAACGGCAAAGGTGAGGTAGATGAAGAATTGGACAATATGTCAGTCAGCAAATCATTAATATTAGCCTTTACAATTCCAACTAAACAAATCCTACATGTGGTGTTATGTGCTGTGATCATCTTGAAAATCTCAATCACTCAATCAATGAGAGTTTGTGCATTTGAACGAATGAAATGAAGAATGTTCTTTTTTATTTGGGGCCAGAAAATGTTTTTACTTATTTAATTTTTCTTTCTGCTTAATTTCCTTTTTATTTTTTTATATTTTTTTATATTTTTTCCCGAATTACACTGATCTACCCTGTTCTATACATTACATAAAACGTTTTGTGCTGTATTTTTAAGTTTTAAGTGTAACATTTTTTATGGTTTTAAATCAGTGTACAGTGTTCAGTCATGTAAAATTTCACAAGCACAATTTTATTTTTGTACATAAAAACATTTTATCCAACATAATTGAATTCTCATTATCCAGCTTTATACTACAGTTTACAACACATGAAAATGGCAAATACTGGATCAGATGACAGCAAACAAAGTTGTAAAAATGTTTAGTTAAATGAATAAAAAAAGAAAGTAAGAAATTTATCCAACAGATCAGAATCAACTGATTTATTCAGTGATTATTTAACTGATTAAATCCGATGTTAGCATGACCAGAGATGAACAGAGGTCAGTTAAAGAGTGAAGGGATGACAGTGAAGAAAAGCTGTAGAGCTACAGTATATACAATATGTATAAAATATATTAAATGTGCAGAATGACAACAGAGAAACCAAAGGAGCTGCCTGAATAACATAAATGAATGACACATACTTAAGACAGAATTTATTTTTTTGTGACGTCTTAATGCTGTTTAACTCTAATCCTCATCTCTAATCCTAAAACTCTCACCCTGAGCATCCTTCCTGTGCTGTTCATGATGCTGAATGTAAAGTCACTAACCAAACACAACTGTTAGTTTTCATTCTTCAGTTGGAGTACTTTGGAGTACTTCTCCTCACCGAGTCGAGTAGCTACACCCTGAAAACAAACGCACATTATCACATTATAGACTATAACAAGCACGCTTGTGCACAAACACACATTTACAGACTACACACTTACTCTCAGAGGACGTGGTTACAGGTTTCGAGCATCTGAATGTGTCACATAAAATAAACATTCTACACACTTGTTTACAGGAATGGTTTTTGGGGGTTGCAGTTCTTTGCCTCTTACACAAACACACACATACACAGACAATACAAGACCAGATTTCAGAGAAGCATTTACACGTGAAATTTAGTATTGATGAAAATCCTATAATTTGGGGGAAATCGTTTTGGGGAGTATGTGTAAATTTACTATGGACTACTGCACTTTTATACATGGATTATGTATATAAATATACAATAAATAAGTTTAAATCACCTATTTATTTACATTTTTATTTACAGAATTTAGCAGACACCCTTATCCTGAGCGATTTACAGAAGTGCTTTGTAGTCTCTGTCAATAAATACAGCTAAAACCCTGTATTTCAATTACACACACAAATTGAAAGAACATTTCGTTGAAACCAGTTGTTGCACTAATGAACATATAAAATATGTTAAAAACAATTAAAGAAAGCAAGCCAACACAAATCCATAAATGAAGACAAATAGACCAGACCCTCAAAAAGGAGGACGGGCTGCGCTGTCTGTGCATAGCTACAAGCTGTTAGCTGTTTTGTCTTCATTTTGCATTTCCAGCTCTCTGTGTGCTTTACCTTATATGGAGTTTTGTGGGTGTCACTAAATGCAAATGAGCTGTGTGGGGAAAGTGCTTGGCACTCTACAGGTGGTTCGCCTTCATCAAAATACACACAAGTACGAAGAAAATCAGAATTTTTTTTTGCAGATATGAAATAAATTTTTAGTTCGGTTTGGCTTATGCAAATATTTACATATTTAATGATCCTTTGATCTATTGTTTTCCTATTTTTGTATTTTGACTTAGTTCATTTTCTTGATTTTGCTTTTGGATTTGCCCTGATTGGGTGTGACCTTTTTTGATTTTTTGATTGTTGACATTGTGTGTGGACTTAATTAAACTTCTGCATTAGGAACATCAAACTTGGGTGTTTCTCTCTCTCTCTCTCTCTCTCTCTCTGTCACACACACACACACACACACACACACACACACACACACATACACACTGCAGACTTACCCTCAGTGTATCATAGTCAGAGGACATGGTTGCAGGGTTCAGAGTTGCGTAAGTGTCACTGGCAGAACCTTGAACATTCTAGGGGGAAAATGAGAGTTTTGAGAACTAAATACACACACACACACACACACACACACACACACACAAACACACAGACTGTATACATACTTGCAGAGTGTCATAAACTGGGGACATAGTCATGGGGTTCAGTGCTGTGTATGTGTCCTCTCCAGGCGTTGGAACACTCTGATAGAAATGAAGAGAAAACGTCTTTAGCATTTATTCAATAACAGCTTTATAGGAACTTTATGTAGAGCTTGATGAAGATAAAGACACAAAGTGAAACGTTCTCTCAGTACCTGAATGTCTGTGTCTGTCTCTGCTCCTCTCTTCCTCCTGTTCTCACAAATGACATTAAATCAATGCTGTACAATCTGTTCCTGCTTCATTTAACTAATGTTTAACACTGGATTAAGTTTATGGTACAGACTCAATGTCATGATGAAAAGATTCAGTCACTCACTTAATGCACGGAACAACAATAAGAAGTGCACCAACTCCCCATAGAGCATACAGATTTGACACCACAGTTGAGCTCTGCTTATCACCTGAGAAAACACATGTAGCACATGTACAGAGGTAACTGTTACTGTTACAGGGTATACTGTTACTTTTTGACAAATAAATGATTTTTTTGTTAGCAAAGAAATGAAATAAATGAAATGCTCTTGAGCATGTAAAAAAACAAAACAAAAAAAAAACCTTCATTCCGGTATAATGACTTTTTACTAATCTGTTTAGTCTTTATACAGCACTTCAATAAACAGTAAAGTGTTACTCACTTAAATAAGGAATAAAACGCTTGAAGGCGTTTCATTAATCAACTGCAGGGTGTAATAAAGGGTCTGTTACAAAGAGTCTGTTACAGTCATGAAATTGATTACTGTTCTATAACAACACTAAAGTCTATTACTCCTTTTATATTACAGCAATTTGCCTTCAATTACGATTGAACGACATATTTTTTATGTTTTGAGTCATTTGCCTCTCTCTTGAAGTTAATAAGACGAGAAAGAAATTGCACAATGCTAACTTCTCTTTCCTGAAGACTTTCTCATGGTAGAAAACCTACGGTTACAAAGTGCTGACACTGGACACTGCTTCCATAAACGTTAGAAAATTTTACCATATCAACAATTTCACACTTTTTTGAAATCGGTATATGTGGATCATCTGCCGTACCTCTGACTGAGCTGTTACTATAGAAACTATGATGTATTACACTGAGAGGTCACCTGCAGGTCTAAATGAGGTAAAAGGTGAATGTGTATAACAGACGTGTATAACAGCACAGGTTGTTACAGACTAGCTGCTCTGTTACCTGTAACTGTTAGATTAACTCCAGCTGAGCTCAGATATTTCTCTCCTTTATCCGTAATGAACACGAGGCGATATTCCCCTGAGTCTCTCTCTCTCAGGTCTGTTATT
>CM040999.1:15558693-15569175 GCA_022985145.1 Pangasius djambal | reverse complement strand
CAGGTGACAAGGTGGCCCTAAGAACAGCGAGGGCCAAACTGTCCCGGGTCATCAGAGAGGCAAAGCACGCGCACGCTCAAAGAATCTACAACCACTTCAAGGCCAGCAGAGACACGTGGCGCATGTGGCAGGGCATCCAGACCATCACCAACTACAGGACACCACCATCTGCCTGTGACAGTGATGCCTCCCTCCCAGATGCGCTCAACGACTTCTACGCTCGCTTCGAGGCACAGAACGGCGTGACGGCGGGGAAGACCACCCCTTCTCCCAATGACCAGGTGCTGTGTCTAACCACGGCCGACGTGAGGAAGACTCTACTCAGAGTCAACCCACGGAAGGCTGCTAGACCAGACAACATTCCTGGCAGGGTGCTCAGGGGTTGTGCAGACTAGTTGGCAGATGTTTTCACGGAGATCAACACTTCCCTGTGCAGCACCGTTGTTCCAACCTGCTTCAAAGCCACCACCATCGTCCCCGTGCCAAAGAAGTCTTCAGTGTCCTGCCTCAACGACTACTGTCCCGTTGCACTTACACCCATCATCATGAAGTGCTTAGAGAGGCTCGTTATGAGGCACATCATGACCCTGCTGCCTCCCTCACTGGACCCCCTGCAATTCGCTTACCGCCCCAACTGCTCAACAGATGACGCTGTCACCACCGCCCTCCATCTGGCCCTCACCCACCTGGACAATAAAGACACTTATGTTAGAATGCTGTTCATAGACTTCAGTTCAGCATTCAATACAATCATTCCTCAGCACCTGTATAGAAAGCTGAACCTGCTGGGTCTGAACACCTCCCTCTGCAACTGGATCCTGGACTTCCTGACTGGGAGACCTCAGTCAGTCCGGATCGGAAACAGCATCTCCAACACCACGACACTGAGCACTGGGGCCCCACAGGGCTGTGTGCTCAGTCCACTGCTGTTCACTCTGCTGACTCACGACTGTGTAGCAATGCACAGCTCAAATCACATCATCAAGTTCGCCGATGACACGACCGTGGTGGGTCTCATCAGCAAGAACGACGAGTCAGCTTACAGAGAGGAGGTGCAGTGGCTAACGGACTGGTGCAGAACCAACAACCTGTCCCTGAATGTGGACAAAACTAAAGAGATGGTTGTTGACTTCTGAAGAGCACAGAGTGACCACTCTCCACTGAACATCGGCGGCTCCTCCGTGGAGATCGTCAAGAGCACCAAGTTTCTTGGTGTTCACCTGGCGGAGAACCTCACCTGGTCGCTCAACACCAGCTCCATAACAAAGAAAGCCCAGCAGCGCCTGTACTTTCTGAGAAGGCTGAGGAAAGCACATCTCCCACCCCCCATCCCCACCATGTTCTACAGAGGGACTATTGAGAGCATCCTGAGCAGCTGCATCACTGCCTGGTTTGGGAATTGCACTGTGTCAGATCGCAAAACCCTGCAGCGGATAGTGAGGACAGCTGAGAAGATCATCGTGGTTTCTCTTCCCTCCATCACGGACATTTACACCTCACACTGGATCTGCAAAGACACCAGCATTGTGGATGACCCCACACACCCCTCTCACACACTCTTCACCCTCCTGCCATCTGCTAAACGGTACCGAAGCATTCGGACCCTCACAACCAGACTGTGCAATAGTTTCTTCCCTCATGCCATCAGACTCCTCAATACCTAGAAACTGGACTGTAGGAACACACACACACACATATGTGTGGATATATATATATATGTGTGGATATATATATATATATGTGTGGATATATATATATATATATGTGTGTGTGTGTGTATATATATATATATATATATATATATATATATATATATATATATATAATACCACAACAGCACAGAAAAACAGTAGAAAGAGCTGAAATATTTTTAAAGGTTTACCTGTCAGTAACATGAGGATTGCTGCTACCGTAATATTTCTTGATAGACTGTAAAACATGGTGACATCAGCCTTCAGACAGCCGACACTTGAAGATCCGCCAAATGTTGTATAATGGCCAAAAATATCCAGAGGAAAAAAAAAACTCTTTTACTGAATAGTAACTGTCTTAATCAGCCTATTTGGCCTTCACTGCACTTGTAAGCGTTGATGAGCTTCTTTATGATACTAGCAGAAAAGACACGGAAGATGAGTAGTGCACTTACCACAGCAATGTGGTTAACACACCACCATGATAATCTTAGTCTCTTCCTCTTTTTTTTTTTTTTTTTTTTTTACCATGAGAAGACATTCAAGTCTGATTAAAATCGCATTCTTATTCTATATTTCATTCTTTTGTGCTTTAAAAATTATCTTACTTTCAATTTCCAAATCACGTTAAAGGTGCCTCGCCCCTTCAGGGTTTTCCTCTGAGTACTCCTGTTTCCTCCCCCAGTCCAAAGACATGCATTGTAGGCTGATTGGCATCTCTGTCAGTAGATCTCAGTTGTCAGTAGTGTGTGCGATTGTGCCCTGCAATGGGTTGGCACCCCATCCAGGGCCTCCCCTGCCTTATAACCAAACTCAGCTGTTAGTTATGATTCTCCAGTTCTGGAGTACTTCTCACTGAGTCGAGTAGCCACATCGAGAAAATGAAACACGTGTTACACTATGACAAACACACACCTACACTACACACTTACTCTCAAAGAATATGGTTGCAGGTTTGTGTATCTGAATGCATCACTTCTGTTAAATGTGCACACACACACACAGTAATGTCAGGTCAGATCATGTCTTCTCACCAGCAGAAGTGTACTTTGTTTACTTCTCATGCTGTGTGCAGCCATGTTGATTTCACTCCATAAACAGGGAAGGAACTCGTAGGTGAGAAGACTACCACAAGTGGAGGAGTAGGAATTTCAAGTTGAGGGGGTGTTTTCTTTGGATTTTACTGGTTGGAGGTTGGAAATTGCAAGTAGTGACCTCGAGTCGAATGCAACCTCGAGTCACCTTGTGTTGAATGCAGAAGTACAATGTGAATTGTTGCCTCATTCATCATGTCTAAGTTCTGCGCGTTTGATCTAGTGTTTGCCTATTTGAGTATCTGGACCATTGCTTCATTTTCTTGATTACTCATTTGGATTTGCCCTGATTGTGTATAACCTTTTTAGCCTGGCCTTTTCAATCTGATTTTTTGGATTGTGGGTTTGGTTATTTTATTAATTATTACACACATGGAGCCTCAGACTTCTCAGTCCTGGGTTTTACATACAGGGTGCAATTAAAAAAAAAATACAGAAGTGAGTGGATCCTTTAATTTTTTTTTTATTTCCACAGTAGAGTTTTACTGACACTGTTATGAGTCTTGCTAAATTGCTCCATCTCCCTTTGGTCTTAAAATAAATGCATTATTTATTTCAGTCTGATGAGGCAGGGGTAACATTTATCCTCAGCAGTGATAAAAATAAATGATCAGGGTGGGATATCAAAAGCAGAGGCAGGGAAATCCCCCTCATCCCCCCAGCAATTTGCATGCAGGTTACATACAAGCACACACAGAAAGACTATACATACTTGCAGAGTGTCATAATCCAGGGACATAGTCATGGGGTTCAGTGCTGTGTATGTGTCATCTCCAGGCATTGGAACACTGTGATAGAAATGAAGAGAACAGATTTCAGTAATCAGAAACTAGTATTTTATTCAAAACACCAAAACTGTGTAATAAAACAATTAACAGACAACAGGGAAAACAACTTGGGAAATGATGGGTGCCTTTAGTGGCCAAAACAGAACATAACCTGACAGGATCCCCCTTCCAGGAACGGCTCCTGACATTCCCCCTAGGACAATCGGGTTGGCGAGAGTGAAACTCCCTGATTAACGCTGGGTCCAGGATGTCCCGGGTGGGAACCCAGGAGCGGTCCTCCAGCCCATAGCCTTCCCAGTCCACCAGATACTGAAGGGATCCCCCGCAGCTGTAGGGATGTCCAATATCCGATAGACTGTGTAAAGTGTAAACCAGCTGGCCTCCGATGATCCGAGGCGGAGGGGTTGGTGTACCTGCTGAAGAAAAGGGACAAGAGACGACAGGTTTGAGAAGAGAGACATGAAACGTGGGGTTAATTCTCAAGGATCTAGGTAACTGTAAATGGCAAGTGACTGGGTTTACACTTCTAAACACCTTAGAGGGCCCAGTGGGCCTTGGTCAGCTTGCGGGACTCGCAAGAGGCAGGTTCTTGATGGAGAGCCAAACCCTCTTAGCCGGATGCAGCAGAGTGGGAGCTGGTCTGCGATGATGGTTTGCCTGTCGATGGTACTGCTGGGAGACCTGGGAGAACCTTGCGTGGAACCTTACTCCAGGTCTGGCAGCAGTGGCCGACAAATTGCTATGCAGAAGGGACCCCAACCTCAGCGTCTTGATCCGGAAACAGCAGCGGCACGAACCCGAACTGGTACTTGAAAGGGGACATTCTAGTAGCCAAAGAGTAGGGTGTTGTGTGCGTACTCAGCCTACATGAGGAAGGACGACGGGTCGTTGACTACCATGCACCTCAGGGTAGACTCCAGATCCTGGTGTAGCCTCTCTGTTTGCCCATTGTACTCTGGCTGGAAAGCCAAAGATAGGCTTACCGTCATCTCCATTAATTGACAGAAGGCACGTCGGAATTGAGAGGAGAACCGAGGACCATGGTCGGTAACAATGTCCTGTGGTATACCAAAAACTTGGAAGACATGGTTAATGATTAATTCGGTGGTTTCTTTGACTGTGGGTAGCTTAGGCAGGGGAATGAATCTGCATGCCTCGGAAAAATCTGCCAATGATCACAAGGGTGGAGGTGTTGCATTGGGATGGTAGGAGTCCTGTGATTGAGATTCCATTGAGAGGTGTGACCAGGATTGTCATGGGATGGAGAGTGGGTGGTCCTACCCCTGAGGTGACCAATGTGGGACCTTCCCTTAAATCAGCAGGCTGCCACAAAGGACTTGACATCTTCCTTGATGATTGTCCATCAAAACCATCTCTGGAGGAACTCAAGGGAGCTGGTAGCGGCCAGGTGAGCTGGGAGGATAGACCCCACTGGCGAACCTGGGAACGAACAAACCTGGGAAAGAACAAACGCCGGTCTCCCCCTGGGTCAAGTTCTGGGGTGTGAGCCTGTCTTACCATGGCTTCTATCTCGCACCTAACAGGAGCCACAATCTTGGAACTCGGGCCAACGGGCATAGGCGGTTCTTCACGGTTGGTGGGCGAGTATACTCGAGACAGGCAGTGGGATTGAGGTTCATGGAGTCCGAGTGGTAAGACAGGACACACTGAAACCTGTTGAAGAAGAAGGATGAACCGCACTTGGCGAGGGCAGAGTCATTTGGCCTGCTGAAGGTACTCCAGGTTCTTATGGTCGATGAGTACTTGGAATGCGTGCTGAGCCCCCTCGAGCCTATGTCTCCACTCCTCGAGTGAAGTTTGACAGCCTGCAATTCTAGTTCCTTTCAGTAGCTGTAAGGCGACGGGACAGGAAGGCACAAGTATGTAATTTTTGTCATCCCTCCTATGAGAGAGGACTGCACCAACCACCTCCAGCATGAAAGGTTTGTCACGGTCGGGGAGATTCAAGATGGGGGCTGAGGTGAAACAGCATTTGAGCTTAGTGAATGTGAACCGGAGTTTTTGCTCTTGGTGAGGGCAGAGAGTGGGGCTGCCACAGCACTGAAGTTGCAAATGAACCGGTGATAAAAACTTGCAAAGCCGAGGAACCGCTGCACTTCCTTCACTGAAGTGAGAGTGGGCCAATCAGTGACCACTTGAAGCTTCCATGGATCCATCTGAACATTATTGGGACTAACGATGAATCCCAGGAACTGTATCTGGCCCACGTGGAATTCGCATTTCTCAGGTTGCACAGGTCGAGTTTGGTCAAGATGGAGCCTCCCTGCAACTTGAAAGCAGTGGCCGTAAGTGGCAAGGGATGGCGGTTCCAGAATATGATCTCATTAAGACCGCAGTAATCTATGCATGTCCATGAAGAAAAACCCTGCGAAAGCAGGGGAGGTGGAAGGATGGTTGAAGCCAGCAGCGAGAGCTTCCTTGATATATTCGTCCGTAGCTGTCCACTCAGGCTTAGAGAGGGAAAAGATTTGACCTCTGGGGGGACAGATGCCTGGGAGCAGGTTGATGACCAGTCATATGGACGGTGTGGTGGCGGGAATGTGGTGGCCCTCTGCTTGCTGAAGCCTGACTTGAGATCATGGTACTGGGTGAAAACTCAAGCTAGGTCTAGGGGATATAGAGACTCAGGAATGGATTGTGCATAACTTGGGAAGAGGCAGGTGGCATGACAGGTAGGGCCCCACTCAGTGATGGTGGACCAGTTGATATGTAGTTTGTGATGAAGAAGCCAGGGGTAGCTGAGGATAACGGAATTCATGGGACTCTACTAGATGGAACTTCAGCGCCTCCTGATGTTGGGATCTTCCATTCAGGGCTGTTATTACCTGAGGGGATGAGAGGGGTACAGAATCTGGAGGTTCTTGTCTAGGGAGGAGTCCATGAAGTTACCAGCCGCACCCAAATCTAACAACACCTGGAAATTGTGTTGTCAGTTGTTCCAGGGTAGTGTGGCTGGTAGGTACAGTCCTGAATTAGAGGGTGGGAAGGGCTGGGTAACTCCCGTTACAGTCCTCCCCTGGCTGCACAGGACAGGGCTTTCCCTGGAAGCTCAGGACAAGCAGAACGCGCAAGCCAAAGCCCGGCCGCAGTATAGACAGCACTTCTCCTTCATGTGGCAGTTACGTTCAACTGGTGAGATCTGAGTATTGCCCCACTGCATGGGTTTGGGGGGGTTCTTCGGTTGGTTATAAGCTCTCGAATCTCTCCACAGGAACTGGGTGACCCCATGCCTTGAGACTTGCAGGGGGCATGAAGGCAGCTTGGCAACCCTGCTCCCTCTCTCTGAGTCATTTGTTCAGATGAACTGCCAGTTCTCTGAGGGACTTAAGATTGTCTGTGGGTTTGCACATGGCAATTTCATCTTGGAGGGCCTCCGAGAAACACAACATGACAGGCTCATAGTTCCAGCCACTGCCGACATGGTGCGAAAATGGCTGGCCACACTGCAGCTGCATTGCTGAAGGGGTAGTAGTCACTTACACGCCTCATGACCACTGATGGGGTGGTTGAAGACCTGCTTGAACCCTCCACAAAGAACAGAAGGGACTCTGAGCTTCCCAGATGGCTGTAGCCCAGGAGAGGTCTCTTCCTGATGATGTATGCAAATCTGGCTCTGTCTGAAGGGAAAGACAATGGCTGCAGCTCAGATGTGAGAAAACACTTTGTGAGGGTCTCCCAAAACACAGTGTGGTGGAGGCAGACAGGGTCCAACAAGAGGAGCTGGCACCTGAGGAACTGGAAGTGGGACAGCAGAAAATGCTGAAATTGTTGCTTGAGCTGGGAGTAACTGTCTGGACATCAGACAACATTTGTGGCACTGTACAAATGCTCTACCAGTGAGCCACTGGGGAAGGCAACAAACTGAACTGCAGAGACGAACTCAAACAAGGTGAAAGTGCAAAGAATTTAATGAAGTCCAAAAAACATGTAAAAATCCAAATACAAAAAGGCAAAAAAAGAGAAACAAATGTCATACACAAAGTTCAATAGGAAAAATATACTGTAAGAGTAAAAGCAAAAATCTCAACAAGGATTTCACAATACCCACAGGCAAAAAACAGAGTAACTTAGACTTGACACACAGGGCTGGCCTAGCAACACTAAACAACAAGGTGAGGAAACAGGGCAAACTAAATACACAGGGGAATGGGACACAGGTGGCAGCAATGAGACAATGAACAGACAGTGGGAAAACAACTGGGGAACAATGTGGGCCTCTAGTGGCCAAAACACAACACAAGTAGTTCGGAATTCTGACATCCCAACAGACTTCAGTTATCAGAAGCTAGGATTTTACTCAAAACACTAACACTGTGAAGAGTATCTGATACCTCAAAACAAGAAAACAAGGAATCACATTTCACAGGTTGAAGCTGTGACATTTATCAAAATGAATATGGACAAATTTATTCCTAAAACATTCATAAAAGTAAACTTACTAATGTGAAGCTCGACTGATCAGCTTCAATATAATTTTTATAATTGTATAATTGTTGAGGAGTTACTGTGATTTTATACACAGATTACGCCGCTAGATTTAAATCACATTTATTTCAATTACAGACAAATTTAAGGAACATTTTGTGAATCTCAGTTGTTTGATAATAATAAATGGAAAGAAAAGCAAGCAAGAACCAATCCATGAATTTAAATAAACAAGACTAGCCATTCAATTAGGACAAAAGTAAAGGCACCCTATTAAAAGGAGGAAGCGTTAGTGTATGTCTAAGGAAGCTGAAGTGCTGCAGTGGCTGAACTGCATTACTGGAAGATTCAGCACACACTGTGGTTAGGAGACACACTTTCACAGTTTAGTTTCCATTTTGGTGTTTGTTTTTTTTTTTAGTTTTCTGTGATTTTTGCTTTTTATGGAGTTTTGTGAGTGGGGCTAAGTGTAAATCAGCTGTGCTGATGAAAGTGCTCTGTAATTTATGGCTGATGACTACAAAGAAAACCAGCAAGACTTTTAAATCTGATGAGAATTTTTAGTTCACTTTGGCCTACAAAAACATTTACACACAAATGTACTATTTTTTTTTTTTTTTCATATTTATGTTACAATGACCAGAGAAAATACTTGTTTCTGATTGGCTGGCAGATGTGCACTATTTTCATAGGGCATGATGATGAGTTCATTATGCACGTTACTCACTTGTTCCCAGGTTCTTGTAATCACTCCTGCTGATTTCACTAATTGAGATGCAACAGGCACAGCGCATTCTGGCCCTCTTCATCGTTTTCGTGAAGATCCTGGAATGAGAGAGAGAGAGAGAGAGAGATAAAAAACAGATATAGACAGACTGAGAAGGAGAATTTGTTTGCTGATTTAATACACATGTATTACACACCCATACTGACCCCAACATCTTCAGCTCTGCTACCTTTAGCTCTGTCTCCTGTCTCTTCCTCAGTGACACTGTCCCTAAACCATACAGCATGGCCGGTCTCCCCACTGTCTTGTACACCTTCCCCTTGATTCTTGCTGATATTTTTCTATCACACTTAACTCCCGACACCTTTCTCCACCCATTCCAACCTGCCTGCACTCGCTTCTTTACCTCTTTCCCACACTCACCATTACTCTGGACTGTTGACCCCAAGTACTTAAACTTCTGTACCTTCTTCACCTCTTCACCCTGTAATCTTACTGTTCCACTTCCTTCCCTTTCATTCACACACATGTAATCAGTCTTACTACGACTGACTTTCATTCCTCTTCTCTCCAGTGCAAACCTCCACCTCTCCAGGTTTTCCTCCACCTGCTCCCTGCTCTCACTACAGATCACAATGTCATCCGCAAACATCATCGTGTAAGGAGACTCTTGTCTGACCTCCTCCGACAACTGGTCCATCACCATAGCAAACAGGAAGGGGCTCAGTGCCAATCCCTGATGCAATCCCACCTCCACTTTGAACTTCTCTGCCTGACCTACAGCACACCTCACCACTGTCCTGCTCCTCTCATACATGTCCTGCACCACTCTGACATACTTCTCTGCTACTCCTGACTTCCTCATACAGTACCACAGCTCTTCTCTTGGCACCCTGTCATACGCTTTCTCCAAGTCTACAAACGCACAGTGCAACTCCCTCTGACCATCCCTATACTTCTCCATCAAAATTCTCAGAGCAAAAATTGCATCTGTTGTGCTCTTTCTGGGCATGAAGCCATACTGCTGCTCACAAATTTCCATTACCTTCCTTAACCTAGCTTCCACTACTCTTTCCCATAGCTTAATTGTATGGCTCATCAACTTTATCCCCCTATAGTTGCTGCAACTCTGCACGTCACCCTTATTCTTAAAGATCGACACTAATACGCTACCTCTCCATTCCTCAGGCATCTTCTCACTCTCTAAAACCCTGTTAAACAAACTAGTTAAAAATTCCACTGCTGCCTCTCCTAGACACTTCCAGACTTCTACCGGGATGTCGTCAGGACCAACTGCCTTTCCACTCTTCATCCTCTTCAAAGCCTTCCTGTCTTCATCCTTTCTACTCTTATCTACTTTCTGTTCCACTGAGGTCACCCCTTCTATTCTTTTTTCCCTCTCATTTTCCTCATTCATCAGCTTTTCAAAGTACTCCTTCCATCTCCTCTGTACATTCTCCTCACTTGTGAGCACCCTTCCATCTCTATCCTTAATAACTCTAACTTGCTGCACATCCTACCCATCTCAGTCCCTCTGCCTAGCTAACCTGTACAAGTCCTTCTTTCCTTCTCTAGTGTCTAACCTAGTGTACAACTCGTCAAGGCCTCCTGCTTGGCCTTAGACACCTCCCTCTTCACTCTGCGCTCCTTGTATTCCTGTATAATTTCTTTAGTCCTGTCCATGTCCCACTTCTTCTTGGCTAACCCCTTCCTCTGGATACTATCCTGAACTCCCT
>CM040999.1:15476431-15487346 GCA_022985145.1 Pangasius djambal | reverse complement strand
AGCCTGCTTTTTAATGAACCACACTGATTTTATCACTGTGAGGCCTGCAGGGTGTTTATAAGAGCAGGAGAGATCAATAGACGAGTCTTTCAGAGCACACACACGATCAGGAGTGTAAGTCACACCCCAACACTCTTTACCCAGTACACCTGAAACACACAGAGAGGTACACACAGGAAAGAATAATTCTAGTGATTTATGCTGCATTCTTCTTTTTCTTCTGAGGCTGAAATTAATGTGAAATGTGAGCTAGTCCGTAAACCAGTAAAATATATGATTAAAAAGGAAAGCAAATCTGCTTTCAGCATGTTGTTACACTGTAGGAAAGGGTCATTAATACAATCTGTCATTTTTTTAAATAAAACAATAAACCATGATAATTATGAGAAAATTGTTTTTTCATGCATGCTGATCTTTACCGCCTGTCACCTGATAAGATCAGCATGCATGTAAAACAAAACAAAACAATCTCCCATAATTATCATGCTTTATTGTTTATAAATGTAAAGACAGTAAATCTTGAATTTTGATTCATAAAACTTCCACAGATATAATAGGCCCTATTTTGTTTAATTTTAAAACATGGGAGGAATGTAGTCAAAACTTTGATGTATGAATCAGTACAAATATTGTTAAGTAGAATCGTGAAGTGTTGTTTTGGCTACAATTTGTTAAATTATATATTCAATAATTGATTAAATGATTAAACAATCTCTCATAACAGTACTGATTTAGAAATGGTGAGTCACCATTTCAAAAGCATTGATACAGTGCCTTGCAAAAGTAATCAACCCCCTTAAAAGTCATCAGGTTTGCCTGGATTACAAATGATACTTAAATAGATTTAAACAAGTATTGTTCAGCCAATATGCTTTTAAAGTACGTTTTCAAAAGTCTAAATTCATTATTTGTTGGCAAGTCTAAACAAAAAATAAAACTGAAAAATGCTGCTTGAGTAAGTATTCAACCCCTTCAGACTAGTACTTGGTAGAACCACCTTTTGCTGCAATAACAGTTATAAGGCTGTTTGGAGAAAGTTCCTACCAGCTTTGCTCACTGTCTGGGAGTGATTTTCACCCATTCTTTCTGGCAGATTTGCTCCAGGTTGTTCAGATTTGGCCTTGGTGTTTGAAACCATTGTCCTGCTGAAAGGTGAAGTTTTTTATTATTTTCTTTTAGCAGACCGAAGCAGGTTATCTTGTAATATCCCCCTATATTTTGCTCCATCCATTCTCCCTTCAATTTTGACAAGAAGCCCAGGTCCTTAGGATGAAAAGCATCCCCAGAGCATGATGCTGCCACCACCAAATTTCACTACAGTGAAAGGATGTAGGATGATGTTAACTGAGGTATGGTCTGTGTTAGGTTTGCACCACACGTAGCACTTCAAAACTTGCCTGAATACAGCATCTCAGTCTTCGTCTCATCACACCAATGCTCACTCTTTTATTGGCTTTCATATGGCTCTCCTTGAGCAATGGTTTCTTTCTACCCACCCACCCATACAGTCCTGGTTGTCTGGAGCATCTTCACTCCACTCTTAGCCATTGTACTCTAACTCCTTCAGAGTGACTGTTGGCCTCACTGTGGCTTCTCTCACCAATCTCTGTCTTGTTTTTGTGCTGCGTTTTGAGGGAGGGTCTTGTCTAGGTAGTGCTTGGGTGGTGTGATGCAGCTTCCACTTCCTCACTATTGATCCAACAGTGCTTACTGACATGTCAAACGTCTTAGATATAATTTTATACCCTATTCCTAAGTTATAAAGTTTTATTACCATATCTTTAACATCCTTTAGAATGCTCTTTTCCTCAGTTCTACTTCTTTCCTTCTTTCCTTCTGGGTCATTGAATACTTATGCAAGCTGCCTTTTTCAGCTTTTGATTTTCTTTGAAATACTTGCTGACCAATAATTAATTTAAAAATAACAACAGGAAGAATATGTATATTTGTTATTCAAACAAATCTGATAAATTCCAGGAGGTTGAATACTTTTGCAAGCCACTGTATAAGCAAAACATGATTTATTTATTTTTTTTCCAGAGAGAGAGCAGTACGAGTTATTGGTTTCAGTTTGATGTTGAGGGACACCGACACTTACACACTGAAGGAGAGCGGTGTAAACTCTCATACACCTGACAGGAGTAGTTGCCATAATCAGATGGACTAGTCAAGTCGAGGACAATAGAGGCACCATTTCTTGTTTTCATAGGTTGTCTATTCTTGTACCAGTAGAAACGGTGTGTGCTGAAGCTGCAGGTGGAGCTACAAGTCACCTGCACCTCTCTCTGTCCTACAGTGTTAGGCTTCAGCTTCACCTGCAAGTCTACACACAATTATATACATGTAAAATATGTAAATACTCATACCTGAAATATGTACTACATACACTATATGGCCAATAGTATGTGGACACCTGACCATGACACCCATACGTGCTTGTTGAATATCCCATTCTGAAACCAAGGGCATTGATACGGATTGATTGCTGCTGTAACAGCTTCCACTGTTGTGGAAAGGTTTTCTAGATTTTGGAGCATAGCTGTGGGGATTTGTATCCATTGATCCACAAGATCAGGGCACTGATATCAGGCATAGAGGCCTGGTATACAGTCTGCGTTCCAGTTCACCCCAAAGGTGTTCAGTGGGGTTGAGGTCAGGCCATGTTTTCACAGACTTCGCTTTGAGCTCAGGGGCATTGTCATGCTGGAACAGCTTTGGGCTAGGCCCCAGTGTAGGGAAATTTTAATGCCACAACATACAAAGACATTCTAGACAGTCATGTGCCTCCAACTTTGTGGCAATAGCTTGGGGAAGACCATATATATATCCCCTCTGAAAGTATTGGAATAACTAATTCTTTTGGTTTGCTATATACTGAAGACATGTGGGTTTGGGATCAAAAGATGAATATGAGACAACAGATCAGAATTTCATTTCCTGATATTTACATCTAGATTTGTTAAACAACGTAGAACATGGCAGGCCACCAAATTTTTAGATGAGAAAAAGTATTGGAACAGATGGTCTTAAAGAAAATAACACTAAATATTTGGTTGCATATGTTGGTTGCATGATGAAGTTCCTCCCAATTAGATCGGATGCATTTCTCTGTAAACTGGCAGACAGAATGTTTCATTCTTTGTCTGCTGCTACCATCATGAGTTACATCATCAGTAAAGATTATTGAGCCAGTTCCAGAAGAAGCCCAAGCCATGGCACTACGTCCACCGTGCTTGACCGATGAGCTGGTATGTTTTGGATGAGCAGATCCTTTCTTTCTCCACACTTCTGCCTTTCCATCACTTTGGTAGAGGTTAATGTTGGCTCCAGAACTTTTGTGGCTCATCTATGTATTTCTTTGTGAATTCCTATCTGGCTTTCCAATTCTTACTGCTGATGAGTGATTTGATTCTTGTCGTATGGCATCTATATTTCTGCTCTTGAAGTCTTCTTCCAGTGGTGGAAGCCACTGCCCTGTAGAAGCTGTCACTGACTGTTGTTTTTGGGTTTTTCTTCACAGCTTTCACAATGTTTCTGCTGTTGTTTTCCTTGGTCAACCTGTTTAATGTCTGTTTTTCAGTACACCAGTGGCTTCTTTCGTTTTCAGGACATTCCACGTTGTTGGATTGGCTATGCTGAATGCTTAATGGCTTCAATGGCTCTGATTGATTTTCCCTCTTTTCGCAGTTTCAAAATGGCTTGCTTTTCTCCCATAGGCAGCTCTCTGGTCTTCATGTTGGCAGTCTTCACAGGTGAAACCCAGGGCTCAAACCAAGAGTAATAATTTAGAGCTATTCATTGTTTAAAGACTCAATCTAACAGGGCACATCTGGGCAACCAGAAACACCTGTCAGTCACATGTCCCAATATTTCTGATCACTTGAAAAATGGATGGGTTCAAACAAAAGGTGCCATGTTCTAAAACATCTAGATGTAAATACCAGGAAATGAAAACGGAAATTCTGATCTATCATCTCATATTCATCTTTTAATCTCAAACCAAAATGTCTTCAGTGTATAGCAAAAACAGTAGAATTGGTCTTGCCTTCAGAGGGAACTGTAGGTGTGATGGTCAAGTGTCCACATACATTTGGCTCTATAGTGTATTTTATAGAGTGTGTGTGTGTGTGTGTGTGTGTGTGTGTGTGTGTGTGTGTGTGTGTGTGTGTGTGTGTGTGTGTGTGTCATTACCTGTAACAGTCAGGTGAACTCCAGATGAGGCTGATATCCAGTCACTTCTCTGGGTTTTAAATCTAAAATTATAAACTCCAGAGTCACTCACACTCACATTCCTTAGTGTCAGCCCACAGGAAGACCACCAGGTGATTACAGATACAGATATTCGTCCTGAGTATTGTGGATCTTTGCTCAGGACTTGTGGTTCTCCTTCAGAGCCCTGGACTCGGTACCACTCTCTGTGTGTGACACTGAGGTGATCATGTGTTGTAAATGTACAGGAGAATTTTACTATAGTTCCAGTAACAACACAGAGACTCTGAGGGGACAGAGTTACACTTTTCTGAGCCTGAACTCCTGGAACACACACACACACACACACACACACACACACACACACACACACACACACACACTTTTAACAATTGAAATGATTTATTTTTTGTTAAGACATGAGACATGTTAAGAGCTTTTCTGAACTGTTGTAGTAGTGACAACAGGATATAAAAACAGTAGAAAGAGCTGAAATATTTTAAAAGTTTACCTGTCAGTAACATGAGGATTGCTGCTACTGTAATATTTCTCAACATTCTGTAAAACATGGTGACATCAGCCTTCAGACAACTGACCCTTGAAGATCCACCATGTGTAGAGTTTAGTCCAATATCCTTGGGGGAAGGGAATAACATTGATTATAGCGGTACAATGGCAACTGTCAAAGGGTGAGATATATTAGGCAGCAAGTGAACAGTCAGCTCTCAAAGTTGATGTATTGGAAGCAGGAAAAAGGATAAGGCAAGCATAAGGATCTGAGCGACTTTGACAAGGGCCCATGCTGACCCCTGTCCACCGCCAAAAGTGCCTACAATGGGCATGTGAGCGTCAGAACTGGACCATGGAGCAATGGAAGTAGGTTGTCTGGTTTTATGAATCACGTTTTCTTTTACATCATGTTTTCAATTACTTCATGGCTGGGTGCGTGTGGCATGAAGAAAGACATGGCACCAGGATGCACTATAGGAAGAAGAAAGCTGGCGGTGATGCTCTGGGAAATGTTCTGCGGGGAATCCTTGGGTCCTGGCATTCATGTGGATGTTACTTTGACATGTACCACCTACCTAAACATTGTTGCAGACCAAGTACACCCCTTCATGGCAACAGTGTTCCCTAATGGCAGTGGCCTCTTTCAGCAGGATAATGCGCCCTGCCACGCAACAAAAATTGTTCAGGAATGGTTTGAGGAACATGACAAAGTGTAAAAGGTGTTAACTTGGTCTCCAAATTCCAAAAAAAGAAGGGTTTAATTCTGGCTTTACTGGCAGAGGAGTACAGTGAGCCTCAGGTTGCTTCCAGCCTTAAAAGTTCAAAGACGATTTTCTGCAAATAAATTCTCTAAATGACAGTATTTTTATTTGGAATTTGGAAGAAATGTTTTTAGTAGTTTCTAGAATAAATCAAAAATATTCATTTTACTCAAACATATACCTATAAATCATAAATCCAGAGAAACTGATCATTTTGCAGTCCTCTTACCACAGCATTATCATCACAACACATTAACTTATCTTAGTCTCTTCCTTTTCTTTACTTGAGAACAGACATTCAGGTGTGACTTTTTTAAAATTAGTTAAAGATGTACTGTGTCCTGATTTCAGTTTTTGCTTCTCTTTTGTTTCATCTTTTATGACTGTGTGTCTGTCTCTGTTCCTTCAAAAGGCTGTGAGCTCTGACCAGTCAGGATTTAGTTTATTCAGACTGTCTGATAATGAAGTTCTGAAGAATGATTTAACCAGAAAAGGATCCAGAGCCTTTATTCACAGCCATGAGGGACTGAATTTGACCTCACAGCTCTGTATGCTTTTAGTAGTTTGTGAGGGTCTTTTCGTTAGACGCACTTTCACACTTCTCACCACACACTCTTCCTTTCTGCAAGATGAGCTTCACATCAGTCAAGTCTGTTTTATAGTTAATGATTTTACTACTGCTTCAAATTCTCATACTCACACCCAGCAAAAATGTATTCAAGTGAAAGTAAAAAGGTTGCTACTTTTAAATGTATTCAAGTAATTTCTTATTTTTCCAAAACTGTTAGATGATCTTTGTTTTCAAAGCAATGATAAAGTTTTGCCTGAAGACATCATTCAGTCTCGGCAAGTTTGCAATATTTACCATTAGCTAGACTTTGCTGTCTAGACAATTATGTTGGCTACTGGAACTGATGCTAGTCTAACCTGGTGTTAGCAAACAAGACATGCCTTTTCAAATTAGGATTTCATGCCTTTTGGGGAGGTAAAGGAGACGCTTCATTTTTATATCTTTGCTTACTCCAGCATATTGAAACAATTTACTGAGGTAGGGTCGGGGAACTCATCCTTAAGTCCCAAACAGCAGTGCAGTGGCTTATCCATTTTCGGACATGCACTGATAGGTGTAGCACTAAATATATTGTGTAGCATGAATTGGGTTTTTTTTCCTACTTTGTTTAACTTGATTGGATGCTAAACTGATCCCATTTGATCGATGTATAGTGCTTTAGCCAGCACTGATTCTATAGTAGGAAGCTTCTGGAACCCACTCAGAATTGCACAAGAATAGAACAGAGTAGTTGGCCCCATCCTTCTTCACAATCTTAGATTTAACAAAAGATGCATTGCAGACTGGATGGTAACTGACAGATCAGAGAGGTCAAGATACATTTTTAAGGCTTAAGAACAGAATCTTCTCTATATTCATCCCTCCAGTACAGTTATTGTACTTACCTCTCTCTCTATCGAGCTACACATGTTACTCCTGCTGCCTGATGAGATGCCAGTCATCCTGATTCCTTCTGCCCTCCAGACCTGCCTGGCCCATCTTGATGCTCTACTTCTGTCCGGAGCTTCTTTCACCTGAGAATCACTCGCTGCTGCTGAGGAAGGCCCCATATGGATGGCCTTAAAGATTGTAGTGAGATTGCTGTAGATGGTACCACACGGATTCCCTAAGGATTGCTGTGGATGGTCTCACTTGGCCAGCCGAAAGTTTGCATTTACTCAAAACAGTTTATCCCCAAGCCTCCTCCATTTTTCAGCGGATAACTTCACTAGGATACAAACTCTTCTGCAATCAAATAAGACCTGGATGCTTATACTGAAGGTCCTTTCAACACTCTCAGTACTGTTTGACTTATATAGCATACAGTTGTGAAAGTGTATTGACTCATAATCTCACTGTCTGCTGTCACCTAGAAGAGGATGGGTTCCCTCTTGAAACTGGTTCCTCTCAAGTTTACTTCCTTATGGCATCTCATGGACACAAGTGCAGGTTTAATTTAAAAAAAAACAGCAGTTTATAGTTTACATACCCATTTCAGTTGTACTTACAGATGTTTTTAAAACCAGACATAGACAAAACAAGCAGTTTCAAATCACCGATATTGCTTAAAACAATGATGAGATAATAATAAAAAAAGCAACAATTTCAGCCCTAACACTTGAGGTCTTTACGGTACTGTTTACCATCATGGATAGAATGCAGATTTTAAATTCATTTGACAGCCCTATGTACCATTATAATAGCTGCAAGTTATAGGAATCATTTAAGAATGTTGCTATGCATGTTTTCTATATGTACTATATGTACAGTAAATATGTTACAGGCATAAACAAGAAAATGAAACTCATTACCAATGACGAAAGTGTTACTGTGTCATTCTTCATGATTTCATGACAATCTGGAACAGTATTATAATTAATAATATTGCAGGAGCAAGAGTGCGGTTATACTGAATATTGACACGGTTGTGATTCTGCCGTAGCAAAAAAGAAATTAATATAGAGTAACTGACATTTTGGAAATAATATGGCCAAATAATTTGCTTATTTTTCCCACAAATAGAAATAGATCCAGAAGGAGCCACACTCCCTGATAGCCCATCAGTTTAATTTGCTTCCCTTCCTCCACTTCATCTGACGAGTTTTCATATTTTAAGTCAAAGGTTATATTCGTGAAAAATGTATCGATTGCCATGGCCGCCGATGATGTCGCTAACAGGACTGTAGTAACAGTTCCTGTGAGATGGTTGCTTGAATTGGAATTTTACATGGCAAACATGGACAAGCGGAGGGTACGGTGAAACATCCCAACGCGGTTATACTAAATATAAGCACTCTTGGAGTGCTGCTCATCCAATCAAATTAGTGGACTGGAGCTAACTGTTGTATAAAGTCAAACATTCATTACTATTTACGGAAATGCTCCTAACTGTTTCTCTCTTTAGATCCTGACTGGCTAAAGACAAAAAAAACACACCGACCCTGTGCTCCTCTGAGGAGACCTGTTTCTCTTGTCTATATTAAATCATATAGACAGTTAAATTTACCAAGTTGCTGGAGTATGCTGGGATATTTTAGGTAGTAGATCTCCACGAAGAAGGTACAGCTTCACTATTGGGGATTAATATTCAGTAGTTTTTTTTTTTTTTTTAAAAAGAGCCATAGTTAGCTAATAGTTCTGCATGAGAGTGTAATTAATAGTGAGCCACTCCTAACATACTTACTGAGTAATTAACTAGTATTCCTTAGTAGTTAATGTTGAAATATTCATGAATTCCTGCTTAATCCCTGCATAGTTACCAATGAACTACTAAATGTAGCAACATGCACAACACAGCAACACAGTGTCTTGCATCCTCAGCACTCTTTCAGAGAACACGTGACGTTCCACAATGACCTTTTTTCAACTGCCTCCAAGAGAGTTGTAGTTGTATTTGTGTAAAATAGTATCACAAGACAGTGTAGCGAGGTTACCCTTCGCCTAGCATTAATCCATCATAAATAAGATGGTTAACAAAACCACGCTTGAAACAGGGCAGTGGTTAAGATGTTGGACTACTGATCGGAACGTCACAAGTTCAATCCCCAGCACCACCAAGCAGCCGCAGTGTTGATGAATAAAATAGAGAAACATGACTATCATGTCTCTCTCAGCTTTTTCTGCAGGAACCAAAACACCTCTTAAATGATGTCTTTTAAATGATCAAATGATTTGCTCAATAGATGGCAGCAGTGCGCATGCTTATGTTCACAGCGGCGTACTGAACATCCTCTTCCTCTCTGATGCCTGGAGGAAGTCCGGGAGACAGAGACCCTTCCTGTGTGTTTTTGCATAGAAAAACAACACTGGCGTATTGAACGTTATCCTGATCACCCGAGTCGACTCTTTCACTGCGGTCTAAGGCTGCGACATTTTCATACACAGCAGCAGACTGACACTGAAAGGGAGAACAGAGTACAGTTCATAATTGACCATGTCACATGATCAAACAGGCTCTCTTTTCATCCACACTCACCTGTCCGCTCTCACCAGTGCTGCTGTGGCCATGAGCTGAGCTCGACCTCTTCTTCCTGAGAAACAGCAAGCACATGTTCATGCTAGTTGCAAATGACTATTTATTTGCAAATTATGTATCAAGCATTTCACATTTCACATACCACATCCACAGAGCTCCTGGGATGAGTGTTACCACCAGGAAGACAATCAGTCCCACCATGATGAGCTTTAACACTGTGTTCTCCTCTGATCCTTCAGAAATAAATCATAGGTAACATGATGCTCTTTTGTGTTACTAGGGCAAGCATGTGAAAGACATCCTGCCTACCTCTATATTTATAACCTAATCTACTTTATGGAAAAAAAATAAACATTCTCTTTATTTTTGGTATGTAACTACAGCATGTAACTATCCATCAAAATCGTGATCAAATCACACATAGCTAGTGAGGTTTTAGATGTCTTTAGATACACTGATTCATAATTCATGATAAACTTAAATAAAAACGGATTTTATGAGAACTCAGCCTTAGTGACACTCTGAACCGCCCCATACAGTATATGGCACGACCATTTCTTTTATTCACATGCGATTGTGATGGAGGTAAGCTGATAAGACTGGGTTTAGATGTGGTGGATTTGACGTTCACTGTAGTATATGAGTCAGAACACAGACGACATGGATGCAGGATACTGTTTCTTCACTTTACTTTACTGTAGGTGTTTGTAGGTAAGTTATATTGTGGGCTATGTGTATGGGTGTTTGATAAAATCTAATTTTAACTTAATATCTCATTAATTCAATATGGCATACTGGAATTTGACTTAATATCTCATTATATCTTTCAATAGGTTTTTTTTTTTCCCCCCACAACTTGCAGTTCAGGGCTTGGCTCAATGTTAGTACAGAAAACTTGAGGTAATTTTGCTTAAAACATCCTCTTTATAAAGTTACATGTAAGATTGACACTGTGCTTACCTAACACGTCCAGGTGTGTAGGTGTAGAGTTGTGCCGTCCCAGCTGGTTGTGAGCAGTGCAGTAGTACAGTCCGCTGTGCTGGGAGCTGATGCTGCTGATGCTGTAATTCTGGCCTGTTGTCAGCAGTGTGTCTGCATCTGCTCTCTGCTTAAACCAGGTGTAGGTGAGAACAGGAGGGTTTGCATCACTGCTACAGCTCAGAGTCACTGAACCCCCCTCCACTGTGTCTCCAGAGGAAAGAACCACTGCTCTGGTGTTTTTAGGGGAATCTGATTAGAAAGAAAACACCTGAATCAGCTGGTGTGTGTTCAGGATCAGCATTTGATATAGATATAGATGTACTATGATTGAGGAGAGTGAAATCCACACTCACACACTGGAGGAGAGAGGAGACTGTCATGGCCTTCAACAGCACAGCTGTAACTGACCGCACCACTGACTGCAGCTAC
>CM040999.1:15459576-15476331 GCA_022985145.1 Pangasius djambal | reverse complement strand
AACAGCACAGCTGTAACTGACCGCACCACTGACTGCAGCTACAGAGCAGGAGGCAGATTTACAGTCAGACACACGCTGTCCGTTCTTGTACCAGATGTAAGTGGGGTTGTTAGACAGAGTGCAGGTGGTGTTACAGCTCAACTTCTTTTGTCCACTACCTGAGTCTGATACTGTAACCTTCAGGTCTGCAAATAATAAATTCAGTTTATCATTTTTCATCTCTGTAAATGTACTTAAGTAAATGTATAATTATGTGGTGTCACCTGTGACAGACAGAGAGACTCCAGGTCGGCCGGTATATTTGTCCTGGTGAGTGTAGAATCTGAATCTGTATGTCTGAGCGTCTCTCTCTGTCAGGTTAGTGATTCTCAGACTACAGTTATTCTGGGAGCTGTGTGTGTACTGCACTCGGCCCTGATACTCCTCATCCTCTCTCGCGTCCACAGCCTCAGCATCAGCCTGATTTTTAATGAACCACACTGATTTTATCACTGTGTGGCCTGCAGGGTGTTTATAAGAGCAGGAGAGATCAATCGATGAGTCTTTCAGAGCACACACATATTTACGAGTGTAAGTCACACCCCAGCACTCTTTACCCAGCACGCCTGAAACCCACAGAGAGGTACACACAGGAAGGAAAAGAATTCAAATGATGAGTACTGCATCTGCATTCAGACTTTTCAGTAAGATTAACGTGAAATGTGAGCTGGTCTGTTTTTTAAAAATATATATTTAAAAAGGAAACGATTCTGTTTTAAGTGTGTTGCACTGTAGAAAAAACTGTACAGAAAGCAGTACAGAATGATAATTATTGGAGATGTTAGGTGGAATTTTCAAGAACAGGGACTAAAATAAGCAATCAGATGGCTGAGGAACACAAAGTTTAAACCTTTTTATTATTATTAGTTTTAAAAAATGGTGTTCTGACTACCAGTTGAGCAGCACCAACAATGATCGATTAATTATTAATTTATTAAATGAATGCAGGTTTTCCCAATTAATTCACCATTCCAAAAGCACGCGATATTTTCTGCCATATAAAGCAACGTCTCATTTCAGTCCATTTTCCCAGCAGAGGTTTGATGCTGAGGGACAGATTGACTCTGACACTTACACACTGGCGGAGAGCGGTGTAAACTCTCATACACTCGACAGGAGTAGCTGCCCCCATTAGATGGATGGGTGGAGTCGAGCACAATGGAGGTGTCATTGGTAGATCTGCTGTATCGGCCATTCCTGTACCAGTAGAAACTGTGTGTTTTGAGGCTGCAGGTGGAGCTACAGGTCACTTTCACTTCTCTCTGTCCTACAGTGTTAGGATCCACCATCACCTGCAAGTCTACACACAATTCACATCACGTATCCCAATCCCTAAACACTTTATGTATGAACAACAATGACTATAGGCTCCGTTTTCCTGCTGGCACAACTGTAATTTGCTGGTTAATGAGTTTTTGACTATTTTCATTATGATGGGTGAAATGGCAAAAAAAAAAAAAAAAGGGGATGTGGTTTTATATACAGTATATCAGTATATTCCTGTTCTTGGCTGATACTATTAGAAGCCGATTTGGTTCCGACATGTGCCTTCAGAGATGCTTTTCTGCTCACCACGGTTGTAAAGAGTGATTATATGAGTTACTATATCCTTCCTGGCAGCTTGAACCAATCTGGCCATCTTCCTCTGACGTCTCTTCTCAACAAGGCGTTTCCACCAACGTCTTTTGTTTTTCGCACCATTCTGTGTAACCTCTAGAGACTGTTTTGTGTGACTTTCCCAGAAGATCAGGAGTTTCTGAAATACTCAAACCAGCACATCTGGTACCAGCAACCATGCCACGGTTAAAGTCACAGAGATCACACTTTTTCTTCATTCTGATGTATGACGTGAACATTAACTGAAGCTCTTGACTTGTATCTACATGATTTTATGCATTGCATTGCTGCCACATGATTGGTAGGTTAGACAACTGCATAAATGTACAGGTACTCCTAATAAAGTGGACGGTGAGTGTATTTATTCAAACCCCAATTGCTCTGCTTTGTGCCATAAAAAAGAAAAGTCACAAAAGTATAAAAACAACAATCGTCATGATCTTATGTGTGATTATCACATAAATAGGGTCCTGGGTGTGTGTGTGTTACCTGTAACAGTCAGATGAACTCCAGATGAGGCTGATCTCCAGTCACCTCTGTGCATTTTAAATCTGAAGTTATAAACTCCAGAGTCACTCACACACACATTCGTCAGTGTCAGCTCACAGCTAAACATCATTGTGCTTACAGACACTCGTCCTGAGTATTGTGGATCACTGTTCAGGACTCGTGCTTCTCCTTCAGAGCTCTGGACTCGATACCACTCTCTCTGTCTGACACCGGAATAATAATAATACCTTGAATATATACAGGGGATTTTTACGGTAGATCCAGTAACAGCACAGAGACTCTGAGAGGAGAGAGTTACACTGTACTGAGCTTGTACTCCTGTAACACACACGCACACACACACACACACACATGCATACACATTTATAACAATATCAGGAAGTAGGTCAAGGGCGTGCGATGAGTATAGGTGTGAAAACTACAAAGGAAAAAAGACTGCTTGGAACATTTCAAAAACGTTTACAACATGTACAAGAAAAAATGAACAATCTCTCACACACACAACACTGATCTTGTACAGATGGTGAAGATCTCTCAGTTAAAGGGTCAAGACGTTATTGTAGATTACAGTATATGACACTGTGTATATTCTTGAGCATCCAAATCGTATCACAAGCTCGAGATGTTGAGATCTTTTGGGCTCCATTAAGTGCCCTCAGTGCTGCAACACACCAGCACATAAAACAGCGCAGGAATACGATTTAATATTAAAATATACGCAAAGTTACCTGTCAGAAACATGAGGATTACTGCTGCTGTAATATTTCCTGCCATTCTGGACAACGCGGCGACATCAGCCCTCAGACCCAACAGACATTTAAAGTTCTACGAAATGTTTTTTTTGTTTAAAAAAAATCGTGGCAGAACTGAACATTATGAACAACTGCCTTAACCTCTAGCCTCCTCCCCCTTCACTCTTACCCTAAAGCAGTTATGAGCTCCTTTATGATGCCTTTATGAAGACGAACGGTTCACTAACCACAGCAAAGTGTTAGCTCGACCTTTTATCATAGAGTCTCTTCCTTTTCGTTTCTTTCCACAGGAACAGACATATCGTCTCTTACTGTACTCTGTATCTTCCTCCGCGCTACAAAATCGATCACTTCTTCAGCGTAGTTAAATATGTGCATGCCAGAGTTGGGCTGAAGCTGTTCACTTAAATGTACAAGAAATAACATGGTCAATAAAAGACCGCCATGACCATTACCTTGGAACGCCATGAATTTAAGTGTTAGGAGTCAAAATAATAAGTTGAAGTAATAAGATAATAACGAGAAATAATGAGTTAAGTTGAAAATCATGAGATATTTAAGTCAAAAGATGATTTAACCTAGCAGCTCAGGGCTTGTGTATGAAGCTGCTGGAGGAGGTTTAACAAAGGTTTTTCAAAACGCAACAGACTTACAAATGCACGGATAGCTAGCTAGCTAGCTAGAAACGTGGGAAGACACTGAAGATGATGGCACAAACACCTGTAGCGCTTTCAGCGGATCTGTCAAAGGAAAAGTTTCACATTTTGGCAAGTGCAGATGAGAGAAGGGTTGCAGGTGAGCCGTTAATGAAAATGTCTCTCGTCGAGAGGAGGTAAAGCGTAGACACGTGCTGAAGTGAATTAACACTTCACACAGCTACCATGTGCACTGGATATTCATCACCATCTCTCCTATTATTAATGACAGGGGTGTTTGCATCCTCCTTTGGTTGACAAGGTCTTCGGGAGACACTTACAAGACTAGTCTTTTTGGAAACGCACCCTTTGAACAATATCAGAAAAGGTGTCAGCCATTCTAGCGTATATCATCATATTTCATTCATAGGTTCTACTGTCTATTACATTCACATATTGATAAAAATGGAAAGAACACTCGTGGAGATCAGGAAAACAATTTAATAGATACCCGTCACATATGCAGGCCTTTTGAAACAAAGGCATAAAGTCAAGCAGTACATCCTTCCAGTGATCTACGTCAATATAGTTTATACCACAGCGCTGTTAAATTCTCCCTTCTGATTGGTCAGAAGGGGTTGATTAATTTCCTACAACGGCAGCTCTGACAGTAGTTTCGACTGCAATGCAGTGTTTACAGTAACGCGTTCATTCAAACACGTTATCGTTTCTATTGGGATAATATACGCTCCATATAAAGTCTAGTTAGCATTTAAGGAAGGAGTCTCCAGTGTCAGAGGTTTTGTAACAGTCACTAAGCTTTCTGAGTTTGCATTTTCTGTAACAAGTTTTTTTGTTTTGTTTTGTTTTGTTTTTGTCTTAGAACAAAAAGAAAAAAAAAAAAAAAAAAAAAAAAAAAAAAAAAAAAAAAAA
Organism: Pangasius djambal; assembly: GCA_022985145.1. NCBI lineage: Eukaryota > Metazoa > Chordata > Actinopteri > Siluriformes > Pangasiidae > Pangasius > Pangasius djambal. The sequence goes on along the minus strand of CM040999.1, from coordinate 15,471,845 downwards.
AAAAAAAAAAAAAAAAAAAAAAAAAAAAAAAAAAAAAAAAAAAAAAAAAGGGAGAGAGGCAGGTGAGGGAACGACCTGCTCTACCATTAGTAATAACAGGAACTAGCTTGTTTCCTGGGCGTTCTATAACATTAAACGTAGCTATAAATGGATAAAAAAAAAAAGTATGTGTCATTCTTAAATAAATATAAGATTGTAATTGCTGGGACATTGCTGTGGTATAAGAGGAATAAAACACTTCAGGATGTACTGTTAAAAGGAAATAATCAACTTCGGGGTGTTACCAGTGAGTCCGCTTCACATCGGGACACATCACACCACCCCATCGTTGATTTTTTTTCCCACACCTATAAACAGCACAACCTTACAAGTCTTTTATTCTGTACCTAACTCACTCAGATACAGTATGAGATTTACAAAACGTAACAAATGTGGCGCTTGTGTGTTAACGTTTGCCTTGTGCAAACTCCTCCGCCCAGCGCAATGTGTCCAGGAGGCTGGTAGAGTCAGTTGCTATGCCGACCCCCTTAGCAACAGTCGCCGAGCCGCCTGCGTTCCCGCCCAGGCGGCTGCAAACAGCCAGAGCCCATTCACTTGCAGAGAGGGCAGTCTGACCCTGTGAGCACACACACACACACATATGATTAGATTTTGAGTGTGTGTGTGTGTGTGTGTGTCATTCTATGAGGTCATAAAGTGCACCACCACAGGTTACCTTAAGTGTGTATTATTTGACACACTATATTGTAGCAGAGTAGCATTTAACAATGTTTTTATTTATATGCCAACTGTGTGTGTGTGTGTGTGTGTTTTACCTTAGGCACCTGACATGCACAGAGCACTCTCCCTGATGGCTGAAGGTGCGACAGGAGCATGACCAGAGTGTGTGGAGTGCGCTCGCTCAGCTGGTTGACAGTCTTCATCACCACCTGCGCAATTTATTCAATCCCATCAAAACAAAACATGATCATCAGCAGCAATTAATGATCTTACACATAGTGCCTGCATGCTAAGCTAGCTATCTGACAGGGCTGATGCTAGTTGTGACGCTCTAGAAGATTCACATCTCCAGCATTTTTAATGAGGCTGTGTGATGATTCTAGATCATCTGTAGCACATAACCATGCATTAAAACATTATACGTATATGCTTTTTTTGTGTACGAATGTACATCTGAAATATTGAATATAAATGTTCTTACGGATATGGAGTCGGTGTCCAGTGTGTCCACCAGCACGGCTTTATCAGAGTGTCTGTTCAACAGTTCCTGTGCCTTAGCAGCAGCCTGTGGAGTAAAACACACACACACACACACACACACACACACACACACACACACACACACACACAACATACATCTTTCATTGTTAGTGTGTGTCTGTAAGTCAGTGAAAGAGACTGAGAGAGGCAGAGAGAGGTGGAGAGAAAGGCAGTGACCGAGAGAGAGTGAGTGAGTGAGTGTGTGTGTGTGTGTGTGTGTGTGTGTGTACCTCTTTGAGCTCCAACTTGCGGATGGTGGTGTTGGTGCTCCTCTGTAACGCCTTTAGCCGAGTCTGGATCTCTTTTCTCTGCCACTGTGGGATAGGAGTGCTCTCTACAGCCTACACACACACACACACACACACACACACACACACACACACAGCGACTATTTACGAATCTAAACATTAGAAGGAATGGCTTGACAAATAGTAGGAGCGTCAAACAGAAAAAGGGGCGGGGCATACGTACATCCGTCAGGAGGCCGACCTCTTTAGAGAGCCTCTGTGCGGTTGCCAGCGAGGGGGCGTGGCCAGTTGTGATGCGAGCCGTCAGAGAGTCCGTCTCCTCCAGCAGTGCTTGCCCCTCCTCCCGAGCCTTAACGGGTATAAAAATAAATAAACGGTTCAATATCGAAATAATAAATGATCATTATTTTCTTCCATAGAAACAGAATTATTATTTTTGCGTGTTTAATTTTGAGTGCAGTCTTGGTGGTGCATTCCACTGCTACCCATAATGCACTGAGAGTGTAAGTCAGTATTGACTCTTAGAAAAAGGCTTCAGGCAGGAAGCCAGTTGACAAAATCTATGATTCAAACAGTTAAAGAATAAAACAAAGCATAAACGTAGCTACGTTATAGTCCACAGTTACTGTATTTGTTGCGCATCAGGCTTTTAGAGTTATTTATGTGTTAGCTAGCTAATATTTTTATTATTATTAGTAGTAGTAGTAGTAGTAGTAGTAGTGGTAATATGTATTTACACAGTCCCTTGTTGTTCATTAAGCTTTTTTTTTTTTTTTTTATCAAAGATTACACTTGGCATTTCAGATGCCACTAAAGACAACCCTGGCGGCCATTTTGTCTCTTACGTTTTTGGCGCTGTCTCCAGTCACAGCTATGATGCGACTGATTCCCTTCACCATCTGTCGCTCAGACGCGATCACGAGGTCCTGGATTCCTCCAGTCCGCCGCAAATGCCTGATAAATAACAACAAAAAAAATTCATATACATATGTTACAAAAGTGAGACCACTAGCAGAAAAAAATACGTTATCTTACTAGCTAAACCCTAATATACACCCAAATATTACATTTTACTCATTCCATAATAATTTTACAATAAAGTTACAATATTTAAAACTGTGACAAAACTTTTTTAGCAGTTCAAGAAGACCTCAGTTTATTTTAAATAAATAAATAAATAAATAAATAAATAAATAAATAAATAAAGCTTCATTTTCACTCCTCTGTGTTCTGCATTATTGTCCCTACTACTTGAAGACAATAACACACGTTTCTGGACTGATATTAATAAATAATGATGGAATTTTGTTTGTACAAAAGCACCGATGGCCTTACGTGCCGCAGCAGAGCTCTACAGAGGTGCGTTGGTGTGTATCGCCACTGAGCAGCTCGGATACAGGGACGCCCACGGACACGACACGAACTGGGTCAGGATACACCTGAAACACAGAGAAGCATAATTCATGGAAAAAAAAAAAAAAAAAAACTTCTATGTCAGGGGTTCACAAACTTTTTGCAGTCAGGCACCCATTTAATTGTTTTTTTAAAAAAACATTTCAAATGTCAGGCTCATTATGTAAGGTATAAACCACTTGGGGGCATGCTGTAATAGGAAAATAATCAACAACATGGTGGTGTGTTGTGACCCCATGAGTTACTGTTACTTTTTTTTTTTTTTTTCCAAGCTCCTATTACTATATGAACATAATTATCAACCATAAACTCCAAAACATTTATTATAACATGTATATAGAATAATAATTATCATTTATTTATTACAATGTATTAATTATTAGAATAAATTCTACCAGATATTAGTGTTTTGGGATGAAGCCCAGAAATCTAATGACCTCATCTACAGTTCTCAGTCCTGCAATCTGATTGGCTTGAGCTAAAGGCACTTCCTGTGTGTGGACCACGTCGTTCCGTTGGATGATGGTCTGGATCATCTGCTCCACTTCCTGCAGCTGTGATACCGTCAGAGAGGCCTGCAAACACACACACACACACACACACACACACACACACGTGTATTTCTATTGACATGGCTATTACCTGTAGCTAAATCCAGCTGAGCTATCAAAATTACCACCTCTCTGTCTGTCCATATTCATCTCCAATTTAAACAATGCTGTATAGTGCCTTGCATAAGTATTCACCCCCTTTCCGCATTTATACAACCTTGTACTGAAATGGACTCAACACCTATGAACCCCATCCACACGGTGAAGCATGGTGGTGGTAGCACCATGTTGAAAGTTGCTTCTCACTGTCTATTGAGGCTTCTGCCTCCTCTAGGCAGAGTCATGGTTGTGCCATATTGTTTCGATTTTTTAATAATGGATTTATTGTTGTTCTGCACATTGGTTCGACTCCATTCCACTAATTATGTGACTTCTGATGGCAACTGGTTGCACCTGACCGAATTTAAGGGTTTCAGACCAATTAGTACTCATACACTCAGAAAATGTACATTTCTATTTGTAGTTTCACAAGTTTTACTGCTATTTCCTTGCACTTCAATATTAGGGGCTATTTTGTGTAGATTCATGGAATATAAACCCATGGAATATAAACTCACTTCTATGTTGTACACTTGAAAATGTCATGGGGGTGAATACTTATGCAAGCCACTGGAAAAAGCAGGGACTTCTAACGCTACAACAGAAACGTTAGCGAGACTGAGCGCCACCTTGGAGCTGAAGTCGAAGCGCAGTCGGTCGGCGGTGACGTGCGAGCCTCTCTGAACGACCTCTGACCCCAGCAGCTCTCGCAGGGCAAAGTTGAGCATGTGAGTGGCCGTGTGCTTCACCATGCAGGCCAGACGCTGAGCCTAGACAGCAGCACACACACACACACACACACACACACACACACACACACACACACACACCTCACACACTGTTTGCTTGATTGTTTCAAAGTCATCACACACATACACACAGTGTTAACTTTCATTGACTACACTTGTATTGACAACCGTGTCATTATGTGTTACTGCCATTGCTAAAATTCTCACCCTACTGTGTAAAGTTATTTCTAAAATAGCACATACAATCATTTTAAACACACACACACACACACACACACACACACACACACACACACACACACACACACACTTACTGCTAATGTCCTCATAGTATGTATTTCAAACGTCTGCTTTACAGTGTAGGTTGTACTTAGATTTTAGGTGTGTCCTGTGTCTTACAACTACAAGGTTGTAAATTTTGGCGCCTCTGTGAGTCACTGATAAATGCAAATGCAGTTGTGAGTGATACCTGGAGTCCGTCCTTGGTGAAGTAGCCGGTGTCATGCGCCTGGCCGCCCTGCTCGGCGTAGAAGCAGGTCCGGTCGAGCAGCACCGAACACCTCTGACCCTCCGTGACCTCGGATACCAAACCCTGATCGCCGTGCAGCGCCAACACTGAGGCTCTACATGGAGGGAATGCTGAGAGAGACACAGATAAGGGAACAGCAAGACGAGATGCTTTTTATACGCAGGTTATGGAAAAGTCTGGGGAAAAAGAAAATGGTTACGTTTCACTGGCTACTGTTATGAGATGACACCGTCTACGGGACATCGGAAATCTAAAACGAACTCAGCTCCACGTAAGTACCGTAAGTGCCGTCGCGCTGCAGGATGTAGCTGTATTTCGGAGAGTCGTCCGTGTGAGGAATTCCTCTGCTCTGCAGCTCTGCAAGACTCTGCAAGTCCGAATGGAGTCCTCGTTCTCCAGCGCCCCCTTCAGACTGACTCTGTAACTACAGCACATCAAGCCTTCGCTGTTCACCTGAAAGTAGCCTTGAATGACCATTTCATATATCACAGCGCTGCCGAGTTCTCGAATCTGATTGGTCGGAAGGTGTTGATTCATCTTCTATAACAGCAACTGTGACTCCAAATAACAGGTTTATTTTATATTATATTATACACGCTAATTTCACTGCACCTTCTGGAGAAGCTGATATGGTTGATATGGTCGAGTTTTCTGTGAGAAAACATTTATTTCTTTGGAAGGAGTCTCCAGTGTCAGTGCTTCATAACGGTCAGAGGTATAGCTGTAACTGAAATTAAACACCTTTTCGTGTTCGGCCGCGAGCCGCTCCACTCCGCGTTTGTCCACGGGCATGCTGCGCTCCTCCAGCATGAGGTCGATGAGGTCGAGCGGGAAACCCAGGTTCCTGTGCAGGGACCAGGCCACAGCAGCTGCAGAACAAAACGAGACGAGATTCAGGTTTCAAGACGTGACCAAGGCTTTTTTTTTTTTTTTGGCTTAGATTATTGAAATATAGAAATCTGAGATCTAGAAATGAAGGAGTTTCTGGTTGTCATCTAGTTATTACGGTAATTCCGACATTTGAGACAAGTGCAAGAAATTAAATCAGATTTGAGAAATAAATTCGATTAGATTTCTCTCAAATGTGTAGGAAACAAATGGGATTTGAGAACAAGGATTTAAAATGACACAGCTAATTCTCAACAATCGGCATTAACACAGACTAAATCCAAGTTTAAAAACCTGACAGAAGTGCGTAGGTGTGTGTGTGTGTGTGTGTGTGTGTGTTTGCTTTACCTGGAAACTCGACAGCACTTCTGTCCATCTTATCCAGCGTCCTGTCGATCACTCTCCGGCCCTGCTTAAGGGAGGAGAGAAACTGCGCCTCGTTTGCGTTAACGATTTCCATGATCTAATGACAGACAGGAGGAAGGAGAAGAAAGGTTTAGTCGCACGTACAGCTGACGTTTTTTACTCTTTCATACAGTGCGATCGGGCAGAGGATCAGACTGAAGGTTCTCTTGTATCTCTGGACATTCACACTCACCCTGTCGGTTTCCACGCGCAGCTCAGGATAAGCGTCGCCCTGTGAAGTCAGAGGAAAGAATGTGCTTTAGAATTCTCAAATCTGATTGGTCAGAAAGCACCGATTCATTTTTTATAATAATGGCAGTTCTGATACTAGTGCAGCTGCCAATCACGGGGTTATATTATGTTCTAATACTACATACAAGCCTGTGTGAGCTATGTTGGACATTCCAGATAAACTGATTTAAAACAAAACTGTGCGTAATTGTTAATATGATGAAATTCTCTGTACTGTTAACTTGCCTTTATTCGCATGCATGAAACTACTACTAAGGTGTTGAATTCTCGGGACTCACCAGGACGTGGGCAACGGTGGGCACCAGGCTCGCCAGCACACCCTCTGGAGCCTGCAACACTTCTGTAGAGAAGCGCACGGCCCGGCGCAGTATGCGCCGCAAAACCAGCCTGCAAACGTGCAACGCAACCTGAATTACTGCAATTACGAGATTCCGACTTGTAAATAGCGTTCACGTCCTCGTAGAACTCGTGATTACAGATTTTCGGACAGCTCCGACTTGCAGCGTCATACATGTACAGAATAGTCAGATGATCCAGAGTTCTGTCTGGTGCTCAAAACGGTGTGTGTGTGTGTGTGTTCTTACTCTGCCCCGCTCATCCCGGGATACACTCCGTCTGCGATACACACGCACAGCGTGCGGATGTGATCAGCGACCACGCGGTACGCCATGTCCACTCGGCCTTTGTCGTCCTCGCCCGTCCTTCCTGCGTAGGCGGCGGCTTTGCTGCACTGCACACGCGGACACACGATTACACGCTTTTAGTTCCAACATGCGGGACGGATGTTCAATTCAAGCTGCAGGCTGTCCTCTACTTTAAAGATGTTTATTGCTACATGAAAAATATTTTTTGCCTTTATGGCAATAACTATAATAACTCATATTACATAGTACTAGATTAAAAATCGCCACTAGGACCTGATGTGCTGTTTACATGGATCATTACATGTTTCATTACATGTTTCATAAAAATCTCAAAACAGTGACAAACGTACATGAATCCAACCAGGGAACATGAGAGGTATATATATGTGTGTGTGTGTGTGTGTGTGTGTGTGTGTGTGTGTGTGTGTGTGTGTGAGAGAGAGAGAGAGAGACCTTATGGATGGCAGACAGTAGTGGTGTGAACAGGTCTGTGTCGTAATTGGAGCGTTTCCCTTGTAGCACAGTGACGAGTCTCTCCAATCCCATTCCGGTATCCACACTGCACTGGGGGAGAGGATGCAGGCTTCCATCGCCCTCCCTACACACACACACACACACACACACACACACACACACACACACACAAAGCAGAGTCAAAGTTAACGATGCTCTTTGATTACCTGCTACTACTTGCTTTCCCCTCCCTGTGCAGTTAGATCTAGTTAGGAGAGTAGTATACAGTGTGTGTTTGCCTGTTGTACTGCATGAACACCAAATTCCAGATCTCCACCACGTCCGGACTGTCCATGTTGACGAGCGCAGCGGCGTTCCGGTCGCCTACGTGGTCGTAGTGGATCTCGGTGCACGGGCCACACGGTCCCGTCTCGCCCATCTCCCAGAAATTATCCTTCATTCCGAACGGAAGAATGCGATCCGGGTGCACACTGGGACAAAGAAAAGAAGACATCTTAGAGCTGCTGCTGTAATCATAAAGACTGTCCTGTTGCTCATCCCAGGACTCAAGAGCCTTTCAGTACACTGAGCACTATTTGTCTTTATTCTTCTACACTTGTATAAACGAATGAACATCTTTTACGCCCCGTGTCCTTTCCCTTTCAGTGAACTGGCTTTACTACTGGGTGACTTTTATTCATGTTGCTTCAATATGATAATACTGACGTCACCACTTCTGCATACTTACCTTTTCAGTCTTCTTCATCGTGGGATATTCTTACACCTGTATACCATCACCCCACTGCTGCCAACCATAAAGCAGTGTTTACTCAAGTCACAGACCTCCGCAGAGCATTTCGCCGAAAACACGACGCACCGTACTGTCAGGTCTTTAGCGGACGTACCCGAGGCTAAGCCAGATCTGTCGCGTCTCTTTGTCCGCAGGCAGGCCGCTCGCCGCGTCGCCGGAGAAATAGGACACGTAGAGACGCTCGGCCGGGATCCCGTACACCTCTGTTAACAAGCGCCAGGCCATCGTGCAAGCTTCTACCTAAACACAACAGCTACAGTTACATAACAATAAACACAGTGCTTCTACAAATACTCGCATCTGATTGGTCGGGAGGTGCTGATTTGACTGGATTAGGCTCGGTTACTCTATCGACTGATACTTTGGCATTGTGCGATGTACCTTGAAGTAGTCTCCAAACGACCAGTTGCCCAGCATCTCGAAGAAGGTGTGATGGTACACGTCTCTGCCCACGTCCTCCAGGTCGTTGTGTTTTCCGCCAGCGCGTACACACTTCTGACTGTTCACCACACGCCGGTACGAGGCCATCTCGCTGCGCGGGTCAGCACAGCCCAGCAACACGGGCTTAAACTGCAGCGGAATACACCACAATTACCAACAGGGGATCAGAGTCGGCTATCATCTCCATCGCTTTTTTTTTTTTTTTTTTTTTCCCTCAAAAACACATGCTGAAATTATTGGCACATGTAAATCATTTGGAATTTTTTTGCCTTGGAATGCATTTCCTGTTTCCTTGGTGTATAAGCATGAAGTCACAAATCCATCATTCATAACCATGGACATTAAAAAAAAAATTTTTTATTATTTGTGCATACAAGGAAAAGCCCCCAAACCCACCATCAAGTTTTGTTCTCTTCTGCCAGGAGGTTACAATTTGGCTAACAAGACAGTGACTCCAAAAATAACTAAAGGACACAAGTGTGCTGTTCTGCAATGACAAACGTCGGTCTCTCTATTCAGAAACCCTTCTGAAAGACATGTGGTTTGCATTCAAGGAAGCTGTTCGTGTGAGCAAACTTTTAGGCCCACTGTGCATTGGGACAAACAATTTAAAAAGGGCCCTCAAGGAAACACACACACCAGGACTAGTCCCAGCTTTTTTTAGGAGAAGGCTCAGGCTTCATCATACAATTTGTGAGGGTGCCGATACTTTTGGAAAAAGAAATTGGCACAAACATAAATCTATACGCCGTATAGGTGAAGTTCAAAAGCTCTCTCAGGGGATGTGCTAGTAATTATCCCCAGGGTGCCAATACTTTCTCATGGACGAGTATTGTTTACTTACTGTATAAAAAAAAAGAGAGAGAGATATCGCGATACTCTGATACCGTGAGTACACAGGAGCAGCGATATGAATCGAGATGAGACCTGAACTCAGCAGGATAAAGCAGCAGCTGTAGCTCAGCCTCTCTGCTGTCAGGTGGTTGTTACGTCACACAGCTCGGCACTGCACATTAACGCGTATATTTAATCCGTTAGCGCGCGCTGAGTGCCGTGTATCTGACCTGATTCATTCCCGCGTTGACGAACAGCAGACTCGGATCTCCTCTGGGCCGCACCGGGGACGACGGAACAAGCCTGTGTCCATACTCCTGCCTGAAAAACTCCACAAAAGTCTGTCGCACGCGTTTGGCTGTAAATTCCTCGCGAACCGGAGTGTGGGACAGCGCCGAACATCTCCTCACACTCGCCCACAACGTCTTCAAACGGACGAAGTTCAACCGCAAAACGCCGATGCGCGCCGCCATCTTGCTTGTTGACATGGAACGGTGTCTTGCCGAATCCGTAATCATACAAACCCCGCCTCTTCGCTGTGATTGGTTACTATATGATACTGTAAACTCTCCAATTGGCTGGCGGTATGTTCCCGAGCCCAGAGAATTAACCAATCCTAGAACAGGAGGCGGGATTAAGGAAAACGGCGTCCGCAACATAAAAGCACAGAGGATTGACTTCCGGTTAGAAGTTTTACAATAAAAGTTTTAAATGTTCTGACAAAAATTGAATAATAAAAAAGACAATATATCAAAATATTATTAATATTAATATAAAGAATTATTATTGTTGTCAAATGTATTATGTGCATTAAATATATTAATAAAAGTAAATACTTTTATAAATAATAAAACTTTTATACAATAATAAAACTAACTAACTAATATTAAACATACGATTTTAATCTAAATTAAAAAGCAGTAAATTATAAACACAGTATGACTGTCTAAGTAACAGGCTGGAACATTTTAAAGCACCTCAAGACTGTTAAGTTTAATTAGCGTGGTTAAGGGACATATGCAGCGAACATAAAGCAAAGTAAAATAAAATTAGATTGAATTAAATAGGGTAAAATGTAGCATTTGCAGTCACTAGAGCCAACTGCAACAGGCAATGAGGCCTCCATCAGGATATTCAGTGTGTGTAACGAATGCAACTGAGAAAACTAAAACCTGTACCCTTCAATATGGATATAATAAACAAACCTTGAGACCTGAGCAATATAAAATTGAAATCGAGTTGTCCAAATAAAATCAGAAGCATATAAATGACAGCCCACTTTTTAACATGAACTACACAGTGCATGAGGTCAAAGAAATATCAAATGTATGGTAGAGGAAGCGTTTTATTCCTCTTATACCACAGCACTTTATCATGCCCCATTTATCAGGGACAGTTTTACACTTGATACGAACGCGCTGACACTGGAGGCTCCTTCCTTAAATCTTAAATAAACGTCTCCTTACAGTAAAATAGAATAAATGTTCTTTCATTTGTTTCTTATGAGGCTTAGATTAAGTGGAGTGTCTGATGAGCAAACAAAAAAAAACAAAAAAGTTTTCTTGATAAACACACAGAAAAAGCATCAACACGTACAACCAACAAAAGCAAATAATCTCTTAAATGTTTATTTCAGTTTAAATCACATTTGGTCAGCAGCCAACTACAAGTAGCGTCAGGGCTGTATTGCATCGCTGTAACGGGAAAATGTTCCTTCTCTTCACTTCCACGTGAAGGACAGTCTTTGTAAGTGATTGCACCGGAGCGTGCGTCTGACGCACATGCACTTTGCCCTTTCTTCGTAACACTGACAGTCGGAGGAATGTGAAGAGTCTTGGACATGGATGAAAGGGGAAGGAGGGGGGGAAAAAAAAAAAAAAAAAAAAGTAGACCATACGTAAAGAATTCGACTAAAAATATAAATCAGTTGTTAAACTTGCGTTTTGGACCCCGGTATGTCACACCCCTCCCTTTGCGCTCCTCTTAATACAGTACATGAACGATTACAGAGACAAGAACAAAGAAAAATTAAGGCATTTTTGGTGGTTCGGTTTCTCCTCCTTCCTGCCGTGACGTCACACAGAGGTTCCTTCCTTCAGCTCTTCTCCTTCCTGAAGACACAGAAGCACTAAATTTTTATTTATTTATTTATTTATTTATTTATTCATACTTTGGTCTGAACTATTCATTGTACAAGAACCATAAAACTAAACATTACATTATAATTACATGAACATGGAGTGTGTATCCTTACAAAACAAACCACCATGGTGTAGGCACATGAACGCCCGGCTCAGAGAATAAGGAGCTCACGATGTGCTGTTAAATATAGCAGTAAACTACATGCAGGTACTGCACGCACACACACACACGCACCTTGTGTGTGCACGCACTCTCCATAGGCTGGTTAAAAAAGGATGTAGAGATGGCTGTGTGACTGAGTTAAAGGCCCGGGTGGTGTAACGTGGGTGGGGTTTCTGGAGCCGTACACAAAGAGTGGATCAGCTGAAGCTAAATGAGACAAACTGGAAAATCGTGTGTGTGTGTGTGTGTGTGTGGGTGGGTTCGTGGCATTAGCCAATTAAAGGCTCCCATAAACCTGTTATATCACGACTTTGTAACAGTGGCTGCACCTTTTTTTTCGTTGTTGCTGCTGTTGTTCTTATCCCTCCGTTAAACAAGCCACACAGCA
>CM040999.1:15390315-15459476 GCA_022985145.1 Pangasius djambal | reverse complement strand
GTGTGTGTGTGTGTGTGTGTGTGTGTGTGTGTGATCTCTACGGCTGATTAGTTACCAATTAACTTGGCAGCCTAAAAGACTCAGGTCAGTGGGAAGAGAACAGCACCTGCTGCTGCACTTTCTCCTGTAGCTGCTCCTGCAGGGTTTTCACCACCTCCTTCTCTTTGGTGAGCTCCTCCTGAGTGTTGTTCAGTGTCTGCTGGAGTGTCGCCGAGGTCTCCGTGAGCTCCTGCGTCAGCTTCACCTCCTTCTCCAGCCTCTCCTATTAAACACACACACACACACACACACACACGGCGTGAGACGGCGCTAGTCTGCTGCTGTCAAAGATGATAATGTGGTGCTGTGGGAACCTTGAGCTCACTGGTGGCTCCTTCTCCGGCCGCCTTCAGCTCCGCCACCTGAGCCTCCAGGTCACTCACACATTTCTGGGCCTGCAAGATAACGCACGTATACGCGCTTTAACGTAAAGCATTGTATCTGTAATACAATACGCAACATGTAAAAAAGGTCCAAAGGATATAATGCAGGAAGTCTGTTATTTTCTGATAATCAGCTGTCACCTGGTCGTAGCTGCTCTCCACCTGCTGGCGCGCGCTCGCCTCTGTCTGCAGTCGGACTTCTGCCTGCTCCAGCTGTGCCTGCACCTGCCACGAGAGGTCAAAGGTCAGACACAAGTAACCTTACGGAACGAGCAAGGGAAAGGAGCAGCTCAGCACAGACGCGGGAATCTACGGGAAGAGGTTAGAGGAACCCACGGGGGAAGTCGCACAGCGAGCGCGCCTTCAGCATTCAAAATCCAACACAGCATGCGCTCGGGTTAGACGTGTGCCGATGTTATCTCCGCTGGAAAGGAACCAGCCACCTAAACAACACTGAGAATTCAAAAATGCTGTGGTGTGAGAGTTTGTCGGTCGAAGCGACGGTATTTTGAAGTTGTTCGTTACAATATTGTGTGCTGAAGGTCACGGTACAGCTGATAAATCGGCACATGCCTATTCCCCGAGGTCTCTTCCAGCGTAAGCCCCGTATAGCACAACTTTTACCAAAGACAGACGACACTTCACGTAAATGCAGGCACAAAAAAAAAAAAAAAAAAAAAAAAAAAAAAAAAAAAAAAAAACTAACATTACTGGTATAACTAGCACCAGCAAAAGGCACGGTCTACGTTGTCTTTCTAACACACACATACACACACACACACACACACACACAGCTGAGCAGCCACATTCCCCAGCCTGACCTGGCCGGGCTGCGTGTCCTCGTTGCTCTGCACATGCTCAGTCACCGCCTGCAGTTGCTGCCTGACCTGTAATGCACAGCAATCACTCAAACACAGGCCCCACCTCTGATCCTAACCACACACACACACAGCTCTCTTCTCATGCATAAGTACATGAGCTTGCGAGTTGGACTGAGATCAGTGTGTCAGCTTTTCTTACAGCAGGTAATTCATGAGGTTGAAGATGAGACTAATATTATTATTATTTTTTTTTAATTTTTTTTTTTTTTAACACTGAAACGATGCACGTGCTAGCATGAGACTTACCGCCGAGAGCTCAGCACGCTGTTTCCGAGCGTCTGATTGGGCCGCCTCCAGCTGACTCCGAGTGGTTGTTAACAACGTCTTAAGCTGGAAGAAAGCGAGGACAGAGAGAGAGAAAAAAAAACAAAAAAAACAATCGTACTTATTAAACAAACAAATCCTAAACGTTGCTTTTTAATCCCCTGTGGTGTGAGTGTTGCAGCGTGTTGAGTATCACCTGCTCCACCTCCTCAGCACAGCTCTGGCTGAAGCTGATGGACTCCAGCTGTGCTTCTAGCAGCATTACCTGCCCTTTTAGCTAGGAAGAAAAGCAGAGCTGTGTCAGCATCACTGCTATGCACTGACTCGGTGCTTAGACTCTGCCTCTTTGCTTGGATCCTGTCTCACTTCTAAGCCAGTGAACATGAAGGTTATGGAAATGACTGAGCTCCACCTGTTTTGTGCTCTGGTTCGCTGTCCTCAGCGTCTCTACAGTCTCCTCCAGCTCCTTCACTTGAACCAGGGCCTGTGACACACACACACACACACACACACACACACACACACACACACACACACACACACACACACACACAAATTTAAACAAGAAAGGTCTTGACATCAAACGCAAAATTTGTTTTTCCCCCCTAAATCACTTCATATGAGTGTGTGTGTGTTTATTTATTTGCGTTAGGGTAGTCAAATTCTATTAAAATTGACTGTGAGCTTCTAAAACCCTTCTTCTGACTACTCTAGAGTTTGTGTGTGTTTACCGTCTGCCGCTGTTCCTCGATTTCAGAGATCTTGGACTTCCATGCGGCCTCTCCATCCTGCACGCTGTTCTGCAGATCCTTCAGTATGCCCTCCTACACACACACACACACACACACACACACACACACACAAAAATGGGTACTGTGCACCAATAATAGAGCCAGTGAGTAACTGGGCGTTACACAGGGAGGAAATGATTAGGCAAGTGTGTATCATACCGTTTCACTGAGGGTGGTTCTGTATTGCTCACATTGCGCATACAGAGCTGTCTGACTCTCCTCAGCTTCCTTTAACTTCTGCAGAGCGTCCTGTATGACGACCAACACACACACACACACAGCATGTGAACAAGGCCAGAACTGTAATATTGTGCGGGAGAAGCAAGGCGTGTGTTTATTTACCGTTAGCGCTGCGTCTTTTCCTTCAGATGCTTCCTGCTGGCTGTGTGTGAGCGTCTCCTGTGCTTCGAGTGTGAATGCCTCCAACCAGTTACTCTACACACAAACACAATGTTTAGTACCTCAACCTTTATTTCGTGTTAACAGTTATAAATATTTTTCCTCCTCCGCGCAGTAGCCTTCTAGCATTTAGATTAACGCAAATATGTAAGCCATCATTTTGCTGCCTACACGGATACATCGTTAACACACACATTTATGAAACACTACACTGTGTTCTGTGTAAAGGTCAGATTAATACGCCGTTTAATCAGACTATATTATACTGATTGACCTAATTCTCCTGTGCCGCGAGAATGACGCTGACGCTGACGTGACCCAAAGGACGACCCCTTTACCTGTTCGGTTTCTATGACGACGTGAGGAAAGAGGGTCTGGAGAGCGTTCTTGGTCTCCGCCTGGAGCGCGTCGAGCTTCTGTTTGACCTCGCTCTACGCACACGGACACACAGCCATGTTATAATGTGCAGGAGATTGCCTTCATGAGTGCTAAAGTTTTACGTGATTTATATCCATAGAGGCGATCAGGAAAGCAAGTGTTCAGGTGAGTGTGTGTGCGCGTTCACACCTGAGCGTTCATTGCTTGGTTCAGCCTCTCTTCGCTCAGTCGCTCGGCTGCGGCCAGAGCTTCAGCGGCAGCGCTGTTCTTCTCCTGGAGCTCCTACACACACAAGTATTAGGTTAGTAAAGAAAACACACATCTAAGGCACGAATCCGAAATAACTATGATTATGTAAATAAAATGGTAACTGTAAACTTCCCGTACTTGCCTTAATTAGATTTAAAATTCCAGTACAAAGATAAAGACTAGATTCAGACACTCTTGCCTGATTGACTATGTTTGGAGCAAAGGAATGTTTTTCTGCATAAAATGTTATTGATGTTAGTTACTCAGATTCTTACATTCTGTTCTACACAAAGTAAGTAGAGACTGTTCTGCATTATCATTTTGGCCTAGAGCTTAGTTTTGTTTTTTTGTTTTTAAATGAACTCCCATCCTCGAGTTAGTGTTTCGCTCTGTGCCACCTTCACCTTGACGTTTGCAAGGCAACCGTTCTTCATGTACACTAACCTTACTCTCGGCCTTCGTCTGCTCCACCTGCCCTCTCAGCTGCTGGAGCTCCTCCTCCAGAGCAATCAGACGAGCGTCTTTCTCCAAGCTGGAAAAGAGGATTTTTTTTTTTCAATTAAAAAAAATAAATAAATAATTCTCTTTACTGCCGCATGCACAAATGCACATATAGGATACACTTCCTAGATTCTTACTTCTCAAACGGCTGCTCTGCTTCTGCGGTCTCGGCCTGTGAACACAAGAACAGTGCGAGCTTGAGGAGGACGCTCGGGTGTATGAGAAAACGCTCTTGAGATCACCAGGCACAATCTGGCGTAACGTTACCGGTCAGATATATATACGCGAGGAGAACGGGAGTGTGCGAGTGTTCTTACCGCCTCCTTCTGCTGCTTTATCTCTTCTCTCAGCTGCTTCAGCTCCTCCTCCAGCGCCGAGACTTTGTTCTCTCGCTCTGCAAGGCTGCCCTGCAGCTGCTTCACCGAGCTCTCCGTCTGAAACACGCGCGGTAAATGAAAGGTCGGGGGGGGGGAACCTTCTTGTGCAGTCATTCCCAGGCTGTTAACATTAGAAGCCTTATGATGTGTGGATTTCATGTTATTTTCAACAACCAGAGCGTCCTTTTTTCCTAAATGTACAAAGGTATGAAATGCTGAGCAACCTTTCCGCGATCACAAATTCTTCACGCTGTCCGTTCAATAATCCCACTTGGATGATGTTTGGCTGTGCTGGAAATAATTTTAAAAAAAAGCTGACTAGACTCGCTCTCGAGAGTTGCCGCGTGCTCGTGACTTTGAATCGGATTACATATATGACGTGTATATAAACTGAGATTTAGTTCGCACTGCCCAGTTTAGGACACACACACACACAAACCGTTCGTCTGGAATCTGCAATGAGTTCATTAGCTTTGTGTGTAAAGCTAGCCAGAGGGCAGTGTACACGGAACATGCCTTATGAGTAATGTTAACAATGAAATAATCCAATTAAGTTCGTTAATAAAAAACAAGAGCGTATCTAATTGATAGAAATCTTACCGCAGTCTTCTGCTGCTCCAGTTGTTCTCTCAGCTGCTTCAGTTCCTCCTCCTGCACTGAGACCTTGCTCTCTCGCTGTCTAAGACGGTCCTGTAGCTGCTGCACCGAGCTCTCCGTCTGAAAACACACACACACACGGCAGGTCTGTTAGAACATGATGCACGTAATGGATCCCAATCCCAGAACCGGCACGTTGTTGCGCTGCGGCAGTAAAGAGAGAAAACGATGACATCTTCATAAGTGCAACAAGATTAAGATAACGCTCCTACATTAATACAACTTCCATAACTAAATGTAGATTCTTTCTGTAGGCAGACACAATATAGCGGTGCGCCTTACACTCAAAGGACACTTATTTTCCCTGTAAATACCAGAGTGAGCATAAACGATTGAAACCGTGTATATTATACTAGTCCAGTACCTCCACTGCACTTGTTTTCATCTTCTCCAGTTGTTCCTCTAGAGATGCCACCAAATCCTCCTTCTCCTTTATCCTGAGAAAGAGAGAGAATAAATAGTTAAAACCAGAACGCAAAACTCGAGGTGCGTACGGATTGCGCGCCACCACTATGCAACATCAAATCACAGGTTTATATTAATGGGCTCACTCGAATACTGCATCGTTGCTATAGTAACAGCTAATTTACAGGGACTATTTATGGCTATTAGATATAATCCAAGTCTAATAATAAACAGAACCTGACTTTTCAATTGATGGTGAAGAGCTTTGGATTTGTGTTTCCAGATGATAATCAACCAACCATACAGAATTTTTATCCAGTTGAAATATTTCTAATATTCACATGTTAGTCGTCTTGCTTTGTATATTCCGTGAACACGTTAACTCGGCTACTGCGTGTGTCTCAGTACTAGAGTAAGACTTTACCTGTTCTTGAGCTGCTCCAGTTCCTCCGAGTTCTCCACCTGCACACAAACAGGGTCATGGAGCCTTTTTTGTTTTCCACCACCACTTTTTGGTTTTAGGAGTCATTCCATGTTAAATACCTGGGGTGCGGTAGACTGCAGCGGGGCTTGTACTTCCACGAGGACTTGTTCCTGTGCGTCCTGCTGTGCCTGCGCGAGCTGAGCTTTCAGAGCCTCCACCTCTGCACACCTGTCCTTAAGTTGCACCTCTGTACCACGCACACGCTCCTGCAGCTCTGAACACACGCGTGCAAACATAACGAATTCACCGTAAAGTACAAATACGCACAGGTAAATGTCTCCAATAGAGAAATAATATTAAATATCATTTCCCAAGTCGCATGTTCTTATGTATACATATTTTACATATTTTTCATTCTATATGGTGTAGTAGTATCTTTAGAGATTATTTTCTCATCGTGTGTTTTAGTAATTGCTAAAAGTAAAATGCAAATCATATAACAAGAAGAAAAAAAAAATTGTTGTGTAAAAGGTATTTTTCAAAGCAAGATACTTCATCAAGTCATATGCTAACAATGCTAATGCACTCATGGTAGACGTGAACTGATTAGAGAACCATGTGAAGAAGGTTGAATCACTGACCACTGAGTTGGTCACCTTCCTGTTGTGTCTGCTGCAGCTGGGCTTGCAGTTTGGCGCCGTTGGTCTGCGCCTGGCACAACTCGGCCTTGACCTTCTCCAGCGTCTGCTGCAAGGACTGCTCGGCCTCCGCGCGCCCCGCCTGTAAACGCACGCAAACGTTTCGCTTTCATTCGGGTGGCAGCAAAGCCTGTCCTTCAGGCAGCGTAGGCGTGCATATGGAGCACGGGTTCCCGAGTAACCCCTGTCCTGCACCTGTGTTTTCTCCCTGCTCCGACACACCCACTTTGCTAGCTGAATTAGGTACGGGACAGAGATGCGCTCTAGGTCCCTGGTGTAGTGAATGGGTCTCCAGATCTCTCTCTAAAGTGTATGTTAGAGAGCAAAGTGGTGTACACTGATTAAATGTAAAATAACTGTCCAAGTCAGCAAATGAAACATTAATCTTGTGCATGTTGGATCTCTAAGATTACTGTAGCAAATCTAGATAGTTAGCTAATCGTGGTGCTTGAACTGGTCGACACTGGATGGGTTTATGGAAGAAAAGAAAAACAGGAAATGAAATTTATTACACTGCATTGATATCTGCCTTCCGATAAAACAGATTCCTCTCGGTATAACGGACAAATCCATCTTGAGGAGACGAGAGACAACGAGGGTCTCGTTCTTCTGAGAAGCTCCCTCGAAACGTCAGAGGTCATTCACTTACCTTGACCTGGGCCAGCTGCTCCTCGGCGGCGGCCATTTTGGATTCCAGCGCTTTCCTGCGCTCCTCCTCGGCGTGCTGGGCATCTGTGCGTTCGCTCAGGTCACGGCCCAGGCGCACAACGTCCTGGCGCAGCTTCACCAGCTCTGCATTTTGCCTGTGTGTGTGTGTGTGTGTGTGTGTGTGTGTGTGTGTGTGTGTAAGAGAACAAGGACAGTTAAAAGACACAGCACTTATTATACACTCTAAAAGAGAAGCTCACATCGAGTAGAGCTCAAAGATCAAGTGGTGATTTAACTGACCAGAACACAGAAACCACTGGACTTGAGTACAGGCTTCTAAAGCTGGCTGCTTGACGCTGACAAGCTGCCTAAGGTCTACCTTTTTTCATTCTTCATCTTGCCGCAGTTTTACACGGCCTGCAATGTCTGCATGTGACGACGACACGTTTTTGCCTGATATTTTACCTATAAGCTATGCTGTTCGCTCAACTCTGCTAGCATCACACTTATGCTTTACTGTGGCAAAAGTCATTATTCAAGCCAGTACACCAGTTTCACTCGAGCCGTTTAAACGCAAGGTGACGGCACGCTGTACTAGTAGAGTTATGTAACAGCCAAGTGCGGCATTAGCTTAAATCGCACTGAACTGTACTTGGGTTTTGTCTGAACTTCCACATTGCTGTGCAATTTGGCCTGGAATAACAAGCTCCTGCTCTTCACTCTCTGACCCAGGCATTGTTGCTACTTATGAGTGGCCATGCGTTAATATCGATAAAGAAGATGCAATTTAAAAAAAAAATAAAAAGTGGAGATTTTCAGTAAAAGCACATTTAACAAGTGTTTGTTCAAGTCTCTTCATGACTGCACAACATTTAAGACTTTCTTTAGCCAAGCTTTTGGTAAGCTTTCGTAAATGTTTAGCACACATGCCTCTTACATTAGTGATACATCAAGACAGTGACTAGGTTTCTGTGTGTGGCTGACAGTAGGGGTGGGTGTGTGTGTGTGTATATATATTTATATTTATATACATATACACATATACACACGTACATGCTCTCTGAGAGGCTGGAGGCTTGGTTCAGGGCGTCTCTCAGGATGGTGTTTTCTTGCTGCAGACGGGCCAGCTGGGCAGCAGGGCCGTTCTCCAGCTGATCCTGCAGGCTCTGGATCTACAACAGGCACGAAACATACTCATTAATGAAACTGCATGGATAAACACCGCAGTGTGTGTGTGTGCGCACTTGGATGGGTTAAACGCAGAGCACAAATTCCGAGTACGGGTCACCATACTTGGCCACACGTCACTTCACTTTCACTTTCACTGTGAGGTCTGTTAAAAGAAGTACAGAAGCTGTACAGGACAAAAATCATCAAACGTATCACATCATCAAGAAAAATAAACCTAACACATAAACTGGTAACGTGTACAAATAAACCCACCAAAGTAGTCGAATAGAAATGGAAAAGTCTATGCTGGACAAATGTTTACAGCCTTAACTGCTTTAATATTCATCTCAGAGGCGGTTGATGTCTGAACTCTGACCTTGCTGTTGAGCTTCTGGGTCTGGTGCGTGTGCTCGTCGTAGGAAGCCTTCATGCGGGCGTGCAGTGCGGCGATCTCCTGCTCGCGAGCGCTCAGCTCCGAGCTCAGCCGGGTTTCCACCGAGGCCATCTTGCTCTTCTCGCTGCTCAGCTCCTGCGGGCGCACGACAGAGAACCGATCAGAATATAGCGCGTACTTTGAGTTCTATGAAGTAAGCAGCGACTGCAGCAAAAGTAGACCAGTTCAGTCTGAAAAACTGATATCGTGGTATTTACATTTGCGATATTTCGATATATTGTGCAGCCCTAGAGAGAATTGTCACTTTGCCATTATGTTATAAACATTACTGCCGTTGTGCCTTCTATTATGCACGTGACTGACAAGAGCCTACAGGACTGTGCTCTCAGGGTGTGACTGATTCCTTCACAACTTGTCATAACAAAGCACAGCGTTGCTGTGAGTAAAGTCATTTCCAGGTGATTACTAACGCTATCAGGACGGTCATAAAAAAAATCTATGTTTATATAAAGTCCCGATTCAGCACTCGAGACTGGGTCATCGCAGTGATCACGTTACACGTGTTATGATTTACTGTCTCAACTAGGGACTCATGGATACAGTGCTCATTCTGCCAGATGAAACGTTCTGTACTGGAAAGTATCAAAAACATGTATGTTATGTATTCTTCGGTCTGAAGGGGGGGGGAGAATTATCGACACATTCCTACTCTCTAGCCACTGAAACTGATTTTCACTCTATGTACATATGCTTTTAATGCAGGCTATTGATCGGGATTTAGAGAGGAATGAGCTGAAACCTTAGTGAGCTCGCGTATGCGTGTTTTGGACGCGGCGGCGTTCTCCTGCTCGGCAGACAGGAGCTTGTCCTTCTCCTCCAGCTGTTTCTTCAGAGCTGCCAAGGGGTCACCTCTCTGAGAGGCCTGGAGAAGCAGAAAGAGCAAGCGTACATTTCAGCTAAATAAATAAATAAATAAATAAATAGAGAACACCACACACAAAATTGAAAAGTAATGACAATAAAAGGAAATTAAAGTGTAGGTAAATTGCTACACTGCAAAACAATTCTACACTCTACAATAATTCTACAACGGTAAGCGTTAGGGCCTTTCGCACCGCTTTAGTTCCAGAGCTAAATGTACGGTACTAAAGTACTGGGCGATTTTGCGCGGACTATTTCCCAGTAGCATTTAAAGGGTCGTATTCGCACCGACAGCGGGCACTAGGAAGTGACGTAAGTCGGTCGACAGCGACGTCATTTGTGTGTGGCGTTCAACAACGGAAACAAAGAAGAACAACGTAAACAACCGGAGGATGGAGGAGGCTGTGATCGGAGCCGTGTTGCACGTCAGCGTCAGTATGTTTACACGGCGTTTTAAATCATGGCGGGTGAGGGCGTTTTCGTACGCGTTTGGCCAGTCATCGTTTACTTACGTCACGGATAGTGCCGGTTGTGCTGGTTAGACCCTGCTCCGGAGTAGGAGCTGATTTGGTTCTCGGAAAAGGCGGTCCGGTACTAAAATCGCACCCAGTTCCGGAGGTGCGAAAACGCCAAAAAGTGGGTAGTTCCACAATTAGTTCAGGTACTATGAACTATGAAAAGGTTCCCGCAGCAGTAGCTATGTAAAGTTACTAAAGCGAACTAATTAAGCCCAAATGAAATAATGCACTAATCAGCGTGAAAATCTGCTGCTTGATTTGATGCGTTAGGCTTCGTACTGAAGCAAGCAGAGCAAGTACTACACTCGCCAGAAGCACCGATGATGCTCTGCTACTTCTTTCAAAGCTTTATTTCTCCTCGCAATGCCTCTACACACATTTAACCAGAGGTCTTATAAGGCGTATCTGCGCATCAAACAGTAACCGAGAACTAATCACTGCTAGGAAACGGGGACGTACCAGCTGCCAGGTGTCGGCTCCCGCCTTGTCGCCGATGATCTCCAGAAGCTTCTGCGTCTCAGAGTCGGTGAAATTCGAGCTGCTCAGGGTGGAGACCAGAGTTTTAAACGGCAACAGCAGGGGCACATCTGCAACATCCACGGCAGCTGCTGCAGCCGAACAGAACAGAAGTGGAGAGAACGTGGTCATTCGTTTCAAAGTAAAAACATCATATATTCTTCTGGCAGTCAACCAACAAAACAAAACCGTGCCAACTGGTACCTACAAGTTTTCATTCATTGTTAACCTCATTAGTGTACGCCCCGAGTGCTAACCTGCAGCACCTACCTGGCTCTGCCTTCTTTTTTGACTTCTTCTTGGAAGAGGCTTCAGGTTTGGGCGGCTCAGCTTTTGGTGGAATAACCGTCACCGGGGCAACCTCGGCCACCACGGCAACAGCTGGCTGCTTAGCACTCTTGGGAGCTGGTTCCTTAGCAAGTTTAACATTAGGCTCTTTCGCAGACTTGGCTCCTGCTTCTTTGGAAGCCTTTGCAGCCGATTCTTTAACAACAGGTTCCTTGACTGCCTTAGCAGCCGGTTCCTTAGCAACAGGCTCCTTCGCAACTTTAGTGGCCGATTCCTTAGCAGCAGGTTCTTTGGAAATCTTACCAGCCTGCTGCTTGGCGACAGGTTCCTGGGTATTCTTGGCAACTGGTTCTTTAGCGACTTTTGTGGCTTGCTCTTTAGTGGTGGTTTCCTTCACCACCTTAGGAGCTGGTTCCTTGGCAACCTTAGGAGCTGGTTCCTTGGCAACCTTAGGAGCTGCTTCCTTGGCAACCTTAGGAGCTGCTTCCTTGGCAACCTTAGGAGCTGCTTCCTTGGCAACCTTAGGAGCTGCTTCCTTGGCAACCTTAGGAGCTGCTTCCTTGGCAACCTTAGGAGCTGCTTCCTTAACAACAGGTTCCTTAGCAACCTTAGGAGCTGCTTCCTTAGCAGCAGGCTCCTTGGCCCCCTTAGGAGTTGCTTCCTTGGCACCCTTAGGAGCTGGTTCCTTTGCCGCCTTGGCAGCTGGTTCTTTTACAACTTTAGCAACCGGTTCCTTGGCAGTCTTGGCAGCTGAGTCCTTAGGGGTGGAGTCCTTGGCATTCTTAGGGGCTGGCTCTTTGGTGATGGTCTCTGAGGCAATTTCTACAGGTTTAGCAGGAGCTGGCTCCACCTTCGCGATCTTTCTCTTCTTCTTGTCTTTAGGGGAAAGTGCAGGCGGGGCTGCTGCTAGAGCAGGCTTCGTCACTGCCACCTCAACCTCGACTTTGGGCTCTTGGATCACCGGAACAACTGGGGCGACGGGTACAGGAACAGGTGCGGGTGCGGCGGCGACCTCGGGTTCGGATTCGGGTTCGCTCGTTTCTGAAGCGGGTTCGTGGCCCGAGTCATGCTGTGCCTCCTGTTCGGGAAGCTTCCCGTTCGGCTTGTCCTCCTTCTTCTTGGCTTTGCTTTTCTTCTCTGCTGCCTTCTTCTTCTTGTCCACACGCTGGGGCTGAGTCTTGGCCAACTCGCGGCGCTGCTTAGCCAGGGCTTCCTCGTAAGAGGTCTCCTTCATGGAGAGAGTGGAGACCAGGGCGATTCCGATAGCTGAAACCACCATGAAGCCACCGAACACCATGATGCCGAGGGTCTGAGGGTCGTACACGTCCATCTTTGCTCAGTCCTGTTACACCGATGATCCCGTTTCTGCAACAAGAAGAACACTGTCTATGAAGTCTACTGGATATTCATGATCTGACAATACTTTAATATTGTTTACACATATATACAGATATTTATGAAAATGTAGGGTTTTTTTTTTTTCCCCTCTCCATCCACACGAAAAATTTCCAGAGAGAGACTGTTGAGCCTGAAAAGCGGCGGGAGAATTTTAGAATGTTGGACATCAGTTCTGCCTTAGTGCCATCTCGTCAAATAAAATTGTGCTGTTTATTATGTAACTTTCTTTGTCAGTAAATTCAGTCCTGAGCCACTATTCACACCGTGTACTAATTCAAAAACAGCCGCCAAGTGGAAAATCTTCTGCGCTTTTAATCGTAGTGTGAGCGAGAACTTCGTTCTGTCCACCTGTATTTATCAAAGCCGCATAAACATTTTAAAAATGTTTACTTAGCGTGTCCTTATAAGGTCAGGAAAACTACGACGCTATCTACTCAGGTACGAAACCGAGGTCCCGAGATCCAGACAGTCTAACCTCCTCCCTTTACTCCCTACCAGTCTCAAAGGCCTTTTCATCAAAACATGGCAGATTCCCAAGTCTCGACCACTGGAGACAAGCTTATGCAACACTGTCCAAAGAACATGCCACTCCACTCTCTACTCTACTCTACTCCAAATGGCTCTCCAGTTTCCATGTAATCGGCGTGGAGCAGCAGTAGTACACAATACAGACCCTCTCTTACTAATGAGTCGATGAAGATGGTGTCCTTGCACCAGCTGGAATTCCTATGAATATCTTCAGGCCTGAGTGGGAATCCACAGGGACTGCGCATACATACATACATTCTCTCTCTCTCTCTCTCTCTCTCTCTCTCTCTCTCTCTCTCTCTCTCACACACACACACACACACACACACACACACACACACACACAGGCTGAGATGCCTTCAAAATGCTGGGAAGTGCTGAGTGGACACTTGAACGAGAACTCCCTGAATGAAAAGCAAAGCTCTAACCGCAGAGATAGCATTTCAGCCCTTCAAAAGGCTTTATCATGATCACGGGCATTAGCACATACACCGCACACTGGCAATTCTAGCCAACAAAAACTGCTGCCATTTATGATGAATGCCAAATTAGGCGGACTGGATGACATTTTATTTTAAAGTCGATCTTTACTTCCTTCAGGGAAATCGACTACGAATACAGTGTAAAGGCTCGAGTGTGTGATTACAACTTGCTTTCTTTATCACCCATTCATTTATGCCACGTTAGGATTTGGCCTCAAAACGCTAACAGGTTCCACATGCTCGCCTTGAACAGGGTGGGTACGGCGCTAAAAGTAAATAAGAAACGGCTTTAAAAGTTTATTTTGGGATTAGGTTAACCTGTATACACTGGTGTATGGCTGCGTTTCAATAGCAGATATATAAAACGCAAATGAATCTTATTCGTGCACTTCAGGTTCAGGAGTTGCTGGCTTCAGGTTTACTGGAATGTGTGTCTGGAAAGTGGAAAGATCTTCGATTTGGGATAAAACCTTTTTTTTTTTCTCCCTTAAGTTCAACAGGTTCACTAGGAAAAGCAGTTTAATACGAGACAATTTCTATCCATTTTTATAAGCGCTCCTATTTTCAGAGACCACAAGTGCTCAGATTAGTTATTGGCACAGTGTGGTGGACATTGTGGAGAGGTCTTCCTGCACGCTCTAAAGAGCGTCTGGCGAGGCAGAAGTCGATGACAACTGGCCCATTTCAGCCCCCTAAAATAGTCATGTCCAACCGGCTGCACTACGAGGTTCGCCCAACATACAGTGTATAGAATCTGAGGCGACAGCGAGCACACGGGAAGTCGCCTGGTCTGACGACGCTCCGATTTCTGCTGCGACGTGAAGAATGTAGGGTCACAGTTTGGCCTCGACAGCATGAATCCATGGACCTGCGTTGTCTCAATAGTTCAGCCTGGTGGTGGTTGTGTAATGGTGTGGGGAATGTTCTCTGGGCGCACACTGGGCCACTTAATCCCAATACAGTCCAATACAGTAACCACCCCAAACATGCACCCTAGTCAAGCGGCAGTAAAGGTGCAGGACGTTAAACAGCAGAAGTGTCGAACGTTACGATCTCCTGCATGTTTAACGCCTTTCTGGTTTGAACCCTGATACTTTATCACGCACTACTTTATCAAGCAAACACAGCCTTATGAGCTTTATGAATCACTGGAAAAGCTTAAAAAAAAAAAAGCTCTCGAACAGTTTAGCCGACTGTTCTGCCAAAACGCAGAGGTGTGATACGCCTACGTTATCAGGAAGGTAAGAGAAATTACGCCCAAAGGCCTTTTTTTTTTTTTTCCCCCCACATGTCAAGGGCGTGAAACTTGTATTTTTACCCGTGCACCTGACGCTCTAGCAACTCTCCTGTCCAAGTCAAATTAGCACGCGCAATATAATTTGCCCACAGGCAAAAAAACCAGAATGTCAGATTAGTGCTGGTCTGTTTAAACGCAGCACTGAAAGCATCCAACCGTTTCCCACCTCGTGCAGCTCCTGCCATGATTTCATTTTAAAATGCCAAAAAAAAGAAAAAGCCGGTTTCAGTGTCGATGAGGAGTGAGGAGAGCTGCACATTTCAGCCCGTCACAGTTCACCACAGTTCGAAAACCCACATTCTTTTACTTAATGCCTCAGTTCAGGTTGGAGCTGTGTAACAGTCAGAGCTCTGATAAAGGTTTTAATTCAGTTGTATTATACAACAATTCAATCACACAACCGTGTAACCATCTAAAGTAGCCTATATACTTGATTTCCAGAGCTCAATGCCATCACTCTGGTAAGGGGGAAAGGAGGGGGGGGGACTGTGGTAAAACTGTTATTCATTCTGTTTGAGATAATATTATTAAGTGATGTTAAGAAATTATTCAGAAATAGCAATGTGAGCACTAGAACAAGAGCAACTGACAATCCTTACACCGCAGCACTCTCAAATTCTCCAGTCTGATCAGACAGAAGACGCTGATTGATTTTCTTAAAAAAAAAAAAAAAAAACACGGGAGTTATATGAT
The DNA here is from genome assembly GCA_022985145.1 of Pangasius djambal. Classification (NCBI taxonomy): domain Eukaryota; kingdom Metazoa; phylum Chordata; class Actinopteri; order Siluriformes; family Pangasiidae; genus Pangasius; species Pangasius djambal. The sequence goes on along the minus strand of CM040999.1, from coordinate 15,444,177 downwards.
GAGGCTAACGAGGCTCCAGTGGCAGCACTTTGTAACAGTCCGTCTTGAGGACTACGTGCTTTCTGGTTTCTCTCCAACATGACAAGCTGTGCTTTCATCTTAGTAACTGAGAGAGAGAGAGAGAGAGAGAGAGAGAGAGAGAGAGGCTGGCGAAGATACAACTGTTTATAGCTGCTATAACGTAAGTGATAACAGGAGTTCAGGAGTCTCACAGGCATTCCACAACAGTAAATAGAGTAACCATGAATGGATAAGAAGCAATGTGGTGTTCCTTAAATAATTTTTTTTTTAAAAAGAATAAAAAGAGGAATAAAACACAGCGAGACTGCGTCAGGTTATGGTGCTAGGTACAGATTGAATAATTTTGGCTTTCTTCTCTTTTATGGCATTTTTAACGCAACTAGATGACGTGTAGTGAGTACTGTGCTAGCTAAACGTGTACACACACACACACACACGTTCTCCAGCGTTTCACTGTTTTCACCAAGGCCTTGGACGATGATATTTCTTGCGTACTTGTATAGAACTATATACAATAAAGCGCTCTAATCTCTAACCCCAAACTTCCTGTCATTTGAGTTCTATCAGTTCAAACCACTGTGTAGTACGACATGCGCTCTCAATCTTTTTTTTTTTGCAATCAGAGACCTTTTTCTACAGTAAAACAAATTACAAGGGCAACGTAATAGTCCTTAAAGTGCACACATCATTTCCTGAACTTCATTTATCCGAGAGCTTCCTGACCTTTCCACTCCTCCAGGTGGACTGACAACACTTCCTGGTTTAAAAAAAAAAAAAAAAAAAAAAAAAAAAAAAAAAAAAAAAAAAAAAAAAAAAAAAAAAAAAAAAAAAAAAAAAAAAAAAAAAAAAAAAAAAAAAAAAAGAAAAAAGAAAAAAAGGGGAAAAGAGAAAAAAATTTTTAAAAAAATAAAAAAGGGGGCCACCTCAGCGACAAAGAAAGCTACGGTTTAATACTTTTTTCCCCTCAGAGTGTCGTTTATTTAATAAAAAATAAATAAATAATAATATTAATAATAATAATAATAATAATAATAATATGCACGACGGATCCCCAGACCCCATGTGTGTACTTCCACTGTTTTATTAAATAGTAAGCTTGTGGAAGGAATAAAAGAAGAAAATGGATGAATGGATGATCCCATCATCATCACCATCGTGTGCTGTGTTCGAGATAGGCGAAACATTCTGTTATTTTAAAATCTTACCCCCTGCCCAAAAAAAACCTGAATAATTATAAAAAAAAATAATAAACACACACACAGCAGTTGGTTGTGTATCAACTAAACATCCTTTGCTTTTTGACTCCTTTCCAAAGCAGCAGCTTAATTACTTGCTGATGAAAGGGGGCACAGTTTCCATTTCTAGATAGTGAAACGTGTACAAATGGATGCGAGGAACTTCTGAACAACCCTGAAGTCCTGGGATTGAACATTACACTGCAATTAAATACCAAAAAAACGACAAACAACAAACAACAACAACAACAACACATACACAAGTAGCTTGAAGCAGAAGAAAATGAAGTAGTAGAAGAAGAAGAAGAAGAAGAAGAAGACAGCTTTTGGGCTAACTTTCCTTTTTTTCCCCCCAACATAAAAAAGTACAACAACCCTGAAAGTACAAAAAGTGAAAAACGTTCAAATACATGAGTTATTTCATTCAGTAAATGTGAAAAGAAACAGAGAAAACGGAGTTAAAGTAAAGTTAGAGAGTGAAGAAAAAAAGAAAAAAAAAAGGAGTCAAGAGGCAAATTCCCAAAAGAACACCACCAAGTTTCGACACACTTCCAACAAACATGAGTTAAGTTTAACTTTTCACCACTTATAACTTGAAGTAAGCGACATTTCTGCCGCTGTTAAAGAGAAAGGTAAAAGAGTTTCAAGCTTACCCGACGTCCGACGTTTTCTCACTGACTCGGAACCGCCGCGGAGTCTGGAGTCGTGGCACTTTCTGTGAGTTGGCGACGCGCCAGCGGGGTGGGCCGGACACGAGCAGCGCTCTCGAGATCTCATTGGCTGAAATTCGCGTCCATCAAGGCGCGTTCCACGAATCATGTTCAGGCAAGTCCGCACGAGCGCTGAGGCGAAAAGGAAAAAGTGGGGGGGGGGGGGGGGGGGGGGGGGGGGGGGGGGGGGGGGGGGGGGGGGGGAAGGGGGTTGTGCTTTACAGCTCGATGAATGATGATGGAATGTCTGGCAAAAAAAAAAAAAAACTTTAAAATGCGAAAATGGAAATGTGCTCGAATTTCATCTGTACGGATTTAAGCTTTGATTATGAAATGTAAATAAAAAAATTTTTAAAAAAAAGTTTTTGGAAGTGTCTGACATTTGTAAGACCGTAGCGTGATTCATTTTCGAGGTGCAGCCTGGGAAAGGAGCGCGAGCACTAAGGACTCGTCATCATTTTAGGGGTCAGGGTCGAGCACCCCCCCCCCTCCTCCTCCTCCTCCTCCTCCTCCACACACACACACACACACACACACACACTCCACTGATATAATTACTAATTAATGTTGTCCCTATACCTAAACCTTAACCTCAGTAACTAAACTATATTTTAGTAAAAGCTAATATTTTGCCAAAAATAATAATAATAATTATTGTTATTATTATTATTATTATTATTGCACCATATAAATATCATTGCACCATCTAAATGTCTGCACAAGGTAAAAACTGCCAGATATTCTGTGTGAATATTCTGTGTATGTATTACGTGTGAACCCTGTTCGATCCCATAATGCATGCTGAAGACAATGCAAAGGCATTTCTAGCTCAGGCAGTTTTCATCATGTGATTTCATCACTCTGCCTCTCTTTGCACCTTAAATGCACCCATGTGACATGTGAAAGGACAGTTAAGCTATGTTCTGATGGCTACCCTGCTGTTTGTTGTCAAAAGGTTCAAAGTTTATAGGTCATAAGGGCAGCTTGCCGTCATTTACACGCTTTCGGACGCAGCGTCCCACCCTTTTCTTGAGCACACGCACACGAATTTACTTACATACATCCGTGCCGCGGGTTTGTTTGCTTCCTAAACGTCAGACAAACACGGTTTGGTCAAGAGACGAAAGTAAATACGGGAACTCTTAATCAGGTTAATCATTGTCATGCAGGGAGCTCCATTTTATGAGTGAGAGTGAAGGAGCTATGAATTCAGGTCAAGTAAATAAGAGAAGCTGAATGAGTTTAAAGAAATGAGAATGAGCACTGGTATACACTGCTGTAACAGTGATTTTCCTGGTAACTGTGCGAGCAGTTCAAACATGCAAGTGATCAGAGACTCCTTATATTTTGTCAGGAGGAGACCCATGGAGACTTGTGGAAAACATGCGAAACCCTACACAGATATGAGCTCAGGATCGAACCAAGGACACTGGAGCTGTGAGGTTGCAAAGCTACCCGCTGCACCGCCCAAATCCCTCATCTCTACCCTCCACCCTCATTTTTTCACCATTCAAAATCTATTTCTTTCATGTTTCTGCTTAAACTTGTACCGCAGCAGCAACTCTACGGCTCCATAATGGGGACACACCATAAGGTGAATGAATGAACATATAGATGGATGGATGGATGAGTTACTGAGTGAATGACAATTGGCATCACAGCCCGTGAGTTAAATTGAAGGTGATTAAAGGAATGAGTGAATCAGTGAATCAGTAAACTGAGTCAGTGAATGAATGAGTGAATGGGTGAGTGAATGAATGGGTGAATTACTGAGTGATTGTGGAGTGAGTAACTGAATTGATATGATGGCCTGTGGGTTAAATTTAAAGTGAGTAAACAAATGAGTGAATGTGTGAGTGAATGAGTGAACTGATGTGACAGCTTGTTAATTGAATTTAATGTGAATGAATGAATGGGTGAGTGAATGGCTGAACTGATATGACGGCCTGTGAGTTTAATTTAAGCTGAATGAGTGAATGAATGGGTGAGTTACTGAGTGATTGGTAAGTGAGTGAATGCCTGAATTGATGTGACAGTTTGTGAGTTTAATTTAAACTGATTGAGTGAATGAATGAGTGACTGGGCGAGTGAATGAATGGGTGAATTACTGAGTGATTGTGGAGTGAGTGAATGCCTGAATTGACATGACAGCCTGTGATGTTAAACTAAGCTGTGTATGTGTGAGTGTGTGTGTATAAATGGATGGGTGAATGCAGAGTTATAGAGGGGTGAGTGAAAGAGTGAATTATTGATGGTGTTTGAGGCTGAATGAGTGAGTGAGTGAGTGAATGGATGGTGGTATCAGGTGAATAATTGTGTGTGAAGTTGTGAGTGAGTTTAGGTGACTGTGAGGTGAAATGCATGTAAGTGAATGAGTGAGTTATGGAATAAACTGGGGTAAATGAATAAATAAGCGTGTGAATGAGTGAAATAAAGTGTATGAGGTGAAATGAATTTAAGTGAATAAACAAACTGGTGAGTTACTGAATAAATGTGGGGTGAATGAGTCAATGAGTCTGGGAGTCTGAATGAGACAGTTGGTGAGCTGTTGAGTGAATATGAGACAAGTGAATGAGTGAATAAAAGTGGGACGTGAAATGCATGCAGGTGAGTAAATGAATGAATGAATGTAATAGTGATTCTGTGCTGGGTGAATGAATGAATGAATGAATGAATGAGTGAATGGGTAAGTTATTGAGTGATATTAAAAAGAGAATCAGACTTAATAAAGTAGACGGGAGTTATTAAAAATTTTGAGTGACTGAATGAATGAATGAGTGAACAGATGTGCAGTTTTCTATGAAAGAGTATGGGAAAAAAATGTGTGAGCAAGTGAATGAATGAGACAGTGAGTTATAAGAGATGGAATAGAGTTGGAATAGAATCCAATCATTGATTGGATTTAGTGAACAGGACTACTTGTAGCACGCGCGCGCACACACACACTACAAAACCTAGAAGTGATTTCAGACAGAACAAACAATTCCAGCCACTAGAGATCCTTGAACACTACTGTGTGTGATACACACACACACACACACACACACACACACACACACACACACACACAAACTCATGTATGAGAGAGAGAGAGAGAGAGAGAGAGAGAGAGATCAATGTCATGCTGTCCTATTGGTTCCTGAGATAGTGATTGAAAATGGAAGCACATACTAGACAATGTGGTCAATGTACACACCAGAAAGAAGTCTCTCTCTCTCTCTCTCACACACACACACACACACACACAGTTTATCAGGTAAACATCATGTATTTCAGCATAAGTACTTCATCAGAAATCTTCTGCTTACACACACACAAACCCATCCGAAAAAAAAAGTGTGTATGTGTCTCCCCACACACATACCCCCCACACCCAAAATAAACACACACACCTTTGGCCCATGTGGGGGTGAACAGAAAAGAAAACTAGAAGGAAGAGAACCGTTTGCACGTCTTTCAAAGAGAGCGTTACTATTTACTCAGCCCTGTAGCTTCAGACACTCACTGCTAGTTCACATTCGCACAATGTTGACACACACACACGCACACACACACACACCATCTCCGCTCCTGCTAGGAGGCACTCAGGTCACCTCATGACTAGAAAGTGTGTATTACACACTCTACAGCTTAGCCTAGCATAAATTCCATCATGGTCAACGTGGACTGATGCTAGCTTAGCCGGTCCATGCTAGCGAACTAGCCATGAAGACACTAGAAGGTATTTGTGAGCAGAGTTTTCACAATGTTCTTCTTTTTTTTTTTTTTTTCACAACACACTTTTTGTTAACTTTTTCTCTCAGTTTAGTCATCCATTTCTCATCCAATAGTTATTTTATTATAGCTACAGGGCTAGCATTTGTGTCTATCCATCGAACAGCAAGTGTTAGATGAGAAGCGGCCATTTTGTTTTTTCTGTTCAAACTGGATAGCAGCACAGTGGAGCGGAGAAACTGATGTTGTAAAGGGATGTTTTCTTCTGTGCCTCAACTGCAGTCAGTTTATTGAAGAATACAGATAAAAATAGCAGCGATTGCGTGGTATTAAGCTTAAACGTCAGCTTTTCTCTTTATACACAATAATTCTGAGGAAAAATAAGAGACAGATGTTGTGGCAAGAAGGGAGGTCAAAGGTCACAAATGTCATTTAGTAAGTGTTAGAATTTAGCATGAATATTCACGAGACTACACGTGTGCACAAGCAAGCAAGCACACACACACACACACACAGACACACACACACACAGACACACACACAGGGAACATTGTGTTCTTCGTTGGGTCTGGGTCGGCTTCTCCCTCTCTGCAACACCAGGGTGAGAAAGAACAAGAGAGAGAGACAGGGAGAGAGAGAGAGAGAGAGAGAGAGAGAGAGAGAGAGGGAGTATGCTTTCAATGAATCTGATACAAGCGCACTTCAAGTAACAGACTGACCTACAAATCGCAGATTTTGCAGGATCTACATCTTATTGGTAAATGATCTAATAACGGAGGAGTAAAGACAGAGTTACACGAGGTTACTAGACCGCAGGTGCAACGTAAAACAACCTCAAACTAGTTTCTTCTCCGGTGCCAAGAAACCAGAAACTAAAACCTTGAGGGTTTGATAAAAGGAAACCATCACATCGCATCACATACGGGGTCAGTGCAACCTCAAAAATATATGAAAGACTGAGTAAATATGTGTGCAGACGATCAACAAGTACAAACCCAAGTCAAAACAGAAATCAAGTGTAAGAAGATAATACTAGGAGAAGCTATAAGTGAAATTTCCACTTCGATGTCCACCAGCGTTTCCATGACGACTCATTGCTGTTACTATAAAGAAGGAACCTGTCATTGCTGCTGTTCTTCATTTTCTTCTACGCTCAGTAATTCCATGGTCAACACTAAAAACACCTTTCCAGCATCTTGTCGGACTGAGACGTCTTACCGGAATTATAATAAATAATGGTAGTGCCCGGCCTAAATGGTGCACAGCTTGTTATGGAGATTTACATTTCCATCATTACAGAGGAGAATTTTAGTGGTTGTGAAGGGGTTCTTCATTCATTCATCTTCAGTAACCACTTGGAAGCTTGCATGAGGCTGCTTTCATCCATCCATCCATCCATTTTCTGTACCGCCTATCCTACACAGGGTCACAGGAAGCCTGGAGCCAATTCCAGGGGACTTGGGACTTGAGGGACGTGGGGACACCCTGGACAGGGCGCCAACCCATCACAGGGCACAATCACACTACAGACATTTTTGTATTTGTAAATTGACAAATTTGTGCCAATCAGCCTACAACGCATGTCTTTGGACTGGAGGAGGAAACCGGACTACCCAGCGGAAGCCCCCGAAGCACAGGGAGAACATGCAAGCACTTTGTACACTGAGAAAATGGACACACACACACACACTTTATTTACAGTATTTTAACATACTTTATTCATACTTTAAACATTTATTTATTTTTTTGGATATGATATTTCACCATTACATTAAAAAGTTACACAATAAAACACATATTAGCACCAATATTATTCTGTCCAAAATAAACCTTCACTTCAAGTCATAGCTATAAGTGGATTTTAATTTGTTTATGAACTTCATTATCTCTTCTCATTATTTCAGTAGTCGGTGATTATTAGCTAATTATTGTAGTCTCTTATTAGCAGACGCTGGCTTCAATCATATATAACCACTTGTGTGTATTATGTACATTTTTACAATGAGAAGAAATCTGAAAAAGAAATCAGACCAGTCAACTAGCTGAACAGTGCACGTTTCTTTTTTTCATTCCGTAATTAAAACTCCACAGAAATTCGAAGAGCTAGTGAAGGCACCATCATCAGGTCATCACTGTGGTGTAGTAGGTTAACTGCTATTGTGTAGAATTCTGACAAGAATTTAAAATAATTAGACTAGTGCTCTTTTTTATTTATTCAACACCCTAAGTAGTAAAAATTAAACACTTAAACCAATAAACAAATTGTTTAAAAGTGCTAATTTCTAACATGCATAGGAAAAAAAAAAAACAGTCGCTCCAGGCCTGATGGGGCGCTAAACACCTCCCGGTTGCTTTTAACTCAACCAGGCGAAGAACAAAACTGAGGCTCTTTTCCAAAGGGCTACTCACTCCCTACGTAGGCAGACTGTCTACTGTTCAATAGCAGCGGAAGTAGTGCACTCTGTGTCTGACACGCAGCCATTTGGGACTCAAGCGTTTGTCGTAGCTGTATCAAAGCGCCCCAAGCGTGCTAGCCAACTGCTGTCGTGTCCCGTAATGTCCTTTAGCGATGTCTACAGCCTCTAAAGTCGTTCTCGGGTTATCCGTAGTACTGACTGTGGGCACCGTGGCTGGAGTGCACATAAAGCAGAAGTGGGACAGACAGGTATGACCAAGGGATTTACAGAGCTAGCTAGGGGTTAATGTTGCAGCTTTGCTTGTAGCTAACTAGCTAGCTAACAACACTGAGAATGATGTGAAGCGTTACTTTAAATGGTACACTTCAAAAAACAACGAGAATGTAACACTGAGAAGTGTTATGAAGCCTGTTTTGCTTCAATTTGAGCGGGAAAATAAATAAATAAATAAATAAATAAATAAAAACACACACACAGTTCACGTTGGGCATTAATGTAACAGGGTTTACACAGGTCACGTGATGTGTACAAGCCACGCCCACACATCACCTGTCCAACTAGGTAGCTGTTCATATAAACATGATCTAAGGGCATAATGCATAACGAGGTATATCAGATCTGTTACATGGGAAAATAATAAGACCAGTTTTTTTTTTGTACTTTAGTGTGACTTTGCTTTGCTCTTCCCTCCAACAGAGGCTGCGTGAGGGAGTGCTGCGAGACCTTGAGCGTGTGGAGAGGAAGCGTGAGAACCAGCGAGCCCTCGAGGAGCAGATCCGCCTGACCAGGGAGCTCGTGGCGCACAGAGAGCGGCAGGAAGGCGCCGAGACGCCCAGCAGCGCTCAGAGTTCCTGAACGATCCGTCCTGAACAGGTAGCCTGTTTTCTACGGAGAAGATTCCATAGGAGATAGAACACACATAACATACTTATCCAGCTTGAAACGCACAGAATTGTGTCTACCCTCTGGACTTCATGTCTCGGCTCCACCCACGTAGGAGGAGCTAGATCAGCAACTCCACCCCATGGACTTTTTCACTCTGCAAGCAGGCGTAATTACCCTTCTCGTCCTCTCTGATTATAGCCACATTTTGATATTGCTTGTTGTTTGTTTTCTTACCACAGAGGGGAAAATGGACGGACTGGAGAAGCGTGGCATGATGGGACAGGACGAGGAGGCTATGTGCACATCGGCCTCCGATGGCCTGGAGGAGGGTGAGGTGGAGGGCGAGACTCTGCTCATCGTGGAATCTGAGGACCAGGCGTCCGTGGACCTCTCGCACGACCAGAGCGGCGACTCGCTGACCAGCGACCCGGGCGAGGACACGGAGGGAACCTGGAGCGAGGACATGGCCTTCTACTGCGAAAAGTGCCGCAAGTGGATCCCCGCTGGTGAGAGGACCTCGTAGACTCGGGATGATTTGCAACTAGTCATGTGACTTGGTTAAAATTCCGTAAGACGTAGATGTCAACCAACAACCACAGAGATATGTTGTCTCCATTTTAAACACTAAGACTGTTAGTCATGACTTTTTTTTTTTTCCTTTTCCCCACCTCTCTCGTCATTCCTGGGTTTCGGTGGTTCAGCCCAGCTTCACGGAGAGCAGCCCAGCTACCTGAAAGGAGACAACTTCTTCAAGTTCATCTGCTCCGACTGTTCCGACGACGGCAAGGAGAGCTTCGAAAGGATGCGCCTCACGTGGCAGCAGGTTTTTTTCCTATGTTATTATCCACATCACTGCTAAAGCCATATGTTACAAATCTAATTATGCTAATGCTGTCCTTAAAATTCGTTACTGATACCTGGTTCCTTGGGACTCATTTTGACTGACAATCGAGATGCTTTATTAGAAACACTAGTGCCTAGTACAAGTTGTCAAGTCATTATTCCAAGGTAAATAAAGAAGACTGTACAATAACATCTTGTCACCTTGTAAGGCTTGTGTGTGTGTGTGTGTGTGTGTGTGTGTGTGTGTGTGTGTGTGTGTGTAGGTGGTGATGCTCGCCATGTATAACCTGTCTTTGGAGGGCACGGGCCGGCAAGGCTACTTCCGCTGGAAAGAGGATATCTGCGCTTTCATCAGCCGTCACTGGACATTTCTACTAGGCAGCAGGTCAGTGAGCGACCACACACACACACACACGGACGCACTATATTTAGGCTAGTGGTTACTCTGTTCCATTCCATTTCCTGTATTCAGAAAGTCTGTTTACTCTTTATGTTCTTCACGTAGTACAACGGAGTATTGTTTTTGTTGTTTTTTTTTTTTGGGCAGGAAGAAGACGTCAACATGGTGGAGCACGGTGGCGGGTTGTTTGTCTGTCGGAAGCCCGACATTCTTCCGTTCGGGAGCACAGGAGTTTGGCGAGCCTGGCTGGTGGAAGCTGGTCCAAAACCGACCTCCGACCCTCAGACCAGAGGGAGACAAGACCTCCAGTTCATCCCTCAAGGCCAAAGGTAGAACTTCAATCACACCTCTTAGTTCATCCATTTTAGTTGATTCTATACACCAGTAATTCTGTTTCGTTTTATTCTAGCCACATCGAAGCCACCACCAGACCCCACCATCACGGTGGAGGGGCTGCGAAAGCGCGGAGGGCGCAGCGCCGTGGAGAGCGCCATGCGCCTGAAAGAGAAGCGTTCACGCACGCAGGAGGCCAAGGAGATCCGGCGGGCTCAGAGAGAGGCTGCCTCAACAGTGCCGCTCAGGCCGACTGGACGCTCTTTCACACTGGAGAGGGGCGAGGTGGTGGACTTCGCCTCGCTGAGCTCGTCAGACCGGACGTCGCCGTCACCATCACCCTCGCCTGATTTCTCCGCTCCTGGCACGCCTGCCTCGCACTCGGCCACGCCCAGCCTGCTCTCGGAGGCGGACCTCGTACCCGATGCCATGCCCCCTCAGGCGCTCTTTCATGGTGAGTACGGATGGTAGAGGTACTCACTTTTTTTTGGTAGTCTGAATTTCAGTTACTAACATTTTTACATTTTACTCTGCCCCTAGACGACGAAGAGCTGGACGGCGACGGCGCAATCGACCCGGGAATCGAGTACGCGCCCCCGCCCAGGGGCCCCACAGGCACGGTTTTCGCACGCAAAAAGCAGGAGCTGATTAAGCAGGAGCCGGAGAGCGAGGACGACGCGGAGGACGGCAGAGACGAAGGAAGGAAGGAGAAAGGCGAGCGCAGGAAGGACAAAGGCGAAGTAGGACCAGCGCCCGCACCCCGCTACGCACCTCTCAGCCTTTACGAGGAGCGTATGCTGCTGCGCAGGCTGGAGGCGTGTCCCCAAGCGCTGGCCGTCACGCCACAGGCCAATCGGCTGCGCCGCAAACTCCTGGTGCGACAGGCTAAGCGCGAGCGAGGGCTCCCCCTGCTGGACGTCGACCAGGCTGTCACTGCCGCCCTCAGCTTGGTCGGCGGGGTGTACGGGGCGCAGGTATCCACAATCAGCGAGACGGGCAAGTACAGGATGAACAGCCAGGATCTGCGCATCCTCGACCGCTTTCAGGTAACACACAGCTTTGCGGAAGAGTGAGATGCAACGAGGATTATCGTACCTCTTGTACATGGCCTGTTTATTCCGGTTTTCTTTTACAGGTCACGTCATCCAGCAGGAAGGGTTTCTACCAGTCCAACGTCTCCTTCTGGCACAGACTCATGGGCTCTGACGCCTGTATGGACCAAGAAATTAAGAGCCCTTACACGTCTAGAACTCTCAAACCTTATATAAGGTACGGCAGCTAAACAAATATACAGAAAATCGACAGAAAAAAATAGATTTTAAAATCGTCAGTATATTTTAGCCATAGGAAATCGGGGATCCTCCTGAGAGCAAACGAGACTAAAACGATCATTCAGGTTTATATTTCCAAAGCGAGTGTTTATCCAAAGTGAGAGGTTTCTTAAAATAACACATTTTCAGCAGCGTCGGTCCAGTAAGTGTCTCTTCACTGAAATTTATGGTATTGTGTAGGCGTACTGTATAGACAGTTACGCAAGCGTTCTCTGTAATCGGGTTTATCAAGCATAGAGGTGTTAACGCGTCTGTGGGTGGATGCAGGAGAGACTACGAGACAAGGCCGCTGAAGATGAGCCTGCTGGCCGAGATTCGCGCGTACCCGCACAGGAGCGACCCGTCCTGGGCTCCAGAGCCTGAATCGCCCATCGACTACTGCTACGTCCGCCCAAACCACATCCCCTCCGTCAACTCCATGTGTCATGATATGTTTTGGCCCGGTAAGCCAGCGCTCAGCGGTGAACATCCTGTACTAGAGATTAGAAGCTTGTAGTGTAGAGTTTGTATTTGGTAATGTAAGTGCGTGAGTAAGTATGTGCACCCCTGCCCAGGAACTAAAGTTCCTGCTGGTGTAATGTAACCCTGTGTGTGTGTGTGTGTGTGTATATATGTGTGAGAAGGTGTGGACCTGTCCGAGTGCCTTCAGTACCCAGATTTCAGCGTTGTGGTGCTTTATAAGAAAGTGGTGATCGGATTTGGCTTCATGGTGCCGGATGTGAAATATAACGAAGCCTACATCTCCTTCCTGCTGGTGCATCCTGAGTGGAGGAGAGCCGGGATCGCCACCTTCATGATTTACCATCTGATTCAGGTGAGCCGTCTGGGACATAAACTTTAACTCAAGGCGGAAAAAAAAAAAAAAAAGATAACATATCCGTAGTATATTACATAACTATTAAACGATGTCTCGTCTCTGTGTGTAGACGTGTATGGGGAAGGACGTCACCCTTCATGTTTCCGCCAGCAACCCGGCCATGCTGCTGTACCAGAAGTTCGGCTTTAAGGCTGAGGAATACATCTTGGACTTCTACGATAAATATTACCCGGTGGACAGTAAAGAGTGCCGTCACGCGTTCTTCCTGCGGCTGAGGCGCTGAACAGCATTCGACTGGACCGGACTGTCGTTATGTGTGTGTGTGGGGGGGGGGAATTGTTCGTGAGCAGATCGTAGACCTGTGTGTGAACGTGTGTGTTGTCTTTTAAGTGTACGTGTATGTTAAAATGTATTCACAGCCTAGAAATTTTCCACAGTTATATATATATTTTTTTTGCAACAAATAAATACCTGCTGATGAGGTCAGGGAGATACCATCACAGACCACTAAGGCATGGATGTCTTCTGATTTATTCTCTTCTTACCACCAGGTCACCATACAATGACATTATTCACTCGTTTACTTATCTGCTTCAGCGCTTCCATAAGCAAAACGTCAAATTAAATAAGAACACCAGGAAAAACATTACTATTGTGAGAGAGGGAAAGGGGGCGGGGCTTCCAGGAGCATCGATTAATATCCGGGAGCTCAGAACACCCGCACAGATGTCAGTCATTCTACGTTATTGTCATCAATAACGAGTCTGCTGTCTTCAGGTCCTTATCCAGGCAGATCCTGCTCTCTCTGCCGTCTGATATCAGAGCGAGAACTCTTGTCTACCTAAGAGAACGTGTCGAGTCCGGAGGCGCTCCGGGAATTGAGCCCACTTCGTCCCCTGGGAGCCGCTAATAGCGAGATCATCGAGCTGCAGCCTGAAGCTTCAGCCACGTTGTACGCTGTCTGACCGCGGTGGTTCAGTTTTCTCAAACTTGCGTTGCATCTGAAAGCATAAAACGAGTGAAGATCCAGCAGCTCTCAACATCAACATCACACATGCGCTTTTAATAAGCATCATCATGTACATGAATAGTGCTACATTAGTTTTGCTACATGATATTTAGTGTGTGCACCAATACTATAAGAACACAAATGTGAAAATGTACTATAGTGACGGTTAAATTCTCACCCGAGCAGGATCTCCGCACTCCTCAAGCCCGCAGTCCCCAAAGCCGCAGCCTCGTGCAGGGCGCCGTTATTCAACCTGAACAGCCATATTCATAATTACTCAACATTTCATCAGCAGTTATATCTATATGCCTACATTTGAGTTTACATAATGGGATGTTGGTCCAGGTTATCAAAAACACCATAGTGTAAGAGTTTATTTACAGCCGTACGTAACTATGTCTGCATTATAGATGTCTCACACACACACACACACACACACACACACACACACACAATTATATCGGGGTGAGGTGTGTCTCGTGCTACAAGATAATGTAGATTACGTATAATGTAACGTCAACACTAGGGGTTTAACACAAACATTAACTGTATCTGTATATGTTTAGTGCTCCAATATATCCCTATCTGTGGGCGTGGCCTAGAAATATATGCTGTTTTTAAAAAAAATTATTATTACATTTTGTTTGCACCTGCCCATGATATTTTCAACAAATTTAGCTGGTTCTGTTTCCCACAATATAAACAAATAGTAGCTTAATTTAAACTGTCCACAACCCTGACCAGGCAGATACTAAGGATGAATGAATGAATGAATGAATGCTGTGTGTTCATTGTATGTTAATGAACATGTTTTGTACTGCGAGCTTCATATCTGACTGCTTGCTCGTGCCGGTATGAAAGTAAAAACCTCCCGCTTGTGTGACTTTTTTTTTGTTGCGTCCGGCAGGATCTCAGTATCATATAGTTATAACGATTCACACCTCTAGTCTCAACCACAATCCCTTCTGGCAGAATTTCTACAAAAAAAACAAAAACAAAACTGTGCGCCTCCCATTCGTATCTACTTTAGTGTTCTTTCTAAAGTATATAGTCCTGTCATTACATCATCATCATCATCATCATCATCTAGCTAGCAACAGGATCAGATACTCACGGCCCTGAGAGCTGGTCAACATCTGCACCTTTCTGCACCAGCATAGGGATGACATCATGGTGCCCATTTAGCACAGCGGCAACCAAAGGTGGACGCTCATCGCCGTCCAGGCAGGATGGGTTGGCACCCTGAAGATGCACGCTATTCTTAATACTCTACTAACAAATTGCTTCCGTCATCCTTGCACATTTGTGGAAGTCAGTCGGCCGAATTAGCTGTAAAGATAACTGATGTTGTGTTTGACATTCTTGCCTCATCCAAGAGCTGCTCCACTACTGCGATTCGGCCCCGCCCCTCTGGCCCCACCTCCCTCAGCAGCAGGCTGTCTTTGGACTCCTGTGGGGAATAAGCCACGTTGTAGTGTTATCTGTGATATCTGATGCAAGTGTATGAGTGAATATGTTTGAGAGAGAGAGGCAGGTAGGTAGGTAGGTACTAACAGGTGGTTGCTCAGCAGTGGCTGAAGTGCAGCTCTTCTTCCGGTTCTTAGCACTCATTCCAGATACTGTGGCCTCACTCACTGCTCACACAAACAGTGAGACACACAACATTAGTCACAACTTAGTTACACAGGACAAATTATTAGTTATTAAATGATCCCAATCAAGTGTTCGACAATGCAGAAGAGTATCGCTAAAGTGATACCATCCTAGGTTGCTTCAGCTAAATTCCTGTCCAACAAGACGTAGATACATGTAGTGTCTTTGACATAAACTATAGCAAATTAGCCTAATTATCCTAAGGTTAGGTAATTAGCATTCGGTGAATATTTAGCATGCGTATGTGTATTTAATATATTTATATATACTAGGGTACCTAGGCTGGTCTGGCTGGTTGTTAGCTTGGTCCTCCCCTCAGTAACATCGCTGAGGTTGAGTTTCTCACACAGCGATCCATTCAGATGCCCTGATGGAGATGACTACACACACACACACACACACACACACACACACACACACAACATATACAACATACACAACATTTTGGAATCCACAATTACACTATCTTTGCTAACAATGTGCAGCAATGACTTCATAACCAAACCCCTACTTGGTTTTTTTTTT
The DNA here is from genome assembly GCA_022985145.1 of Pangasius djambal. Lineage (NCBI taxonomy): Eukaryota > Metazoa > Chordata > Actinopteri > Siluriformes > Pangasiidae > Pangasius > Pangasius djambal. The sequence goes on along the minus strand of CM040999.1, from coordinate 15,428,284 downwards.
GTTTTTTGTTTTTTTTTCACAGTAAAGTATGTAGTTACCCTGGATCTGTCTGGAGATGCCAAGATGAAGTTAACACGCAGGCTGACTTCGTAGCTGTCCTCTTCAATTACAGCAGAGATCAGCTGGAAAACCGAAAAACCACATACAAGCATACGCGATATAAAAACAACTATCATAGTATGTGCTGGATCAAGTGCTATTTTAGAAGCTGCCAAGCAGTGAGGGTGGACACCATATTCAAACCAACTTTGCAGTGACTAGTTCCTCAATTTTTATATGAAATCAACTGGGGAAAAAAGAGTGGAAAGGACACAAAAATAAGTAAAAAATTACAATTTGGAGGTACGCGTTACGCAGTCGTTGAAGAGGAGCAGCTTGCACTTTGTGGTTTCTCTGTAACGTTAGTTATATTTTCTTATCTTATTAACTTGCTCTGACATATGTAAGCGACGGCAGGTGCTAACTTGTTTCGTGGACATTCCACAATTAAATGTAGCTAAAAACGGATAAAAAGTACATGACGTTCTTTAAAAAAAAATTCTAAGTTTCAATCATCGGATAAATCACTGGTTTATGCTACACTGGCTCATGCTGCGATGGTTAAATTCTTTCAGAGCTAAGAAGATGACTTAAAAAAAAAAAGTTATAACTGAATGCATGGCAGATTCCGCAAATAAAGCGGAAATAAAGCGTCTGTGTAAGTAGTGGTTTGTCCGGGTCTCACCCTGCCCATCCTCGGTTCTCCAACCAGCGCTCGGAACTCGCTGTTGTTTTGCGTGTAACTGCGCAGGTGAGCGCAGATGTGATCCAGCTGCTTCCTCCAGAACCCTACACACACACACACACACACACACACACACAAAGCATTAAAAAGGGCTGTATGACACGTAAGACATACAGTACATGCAAAGCACGCTATACAAGGTGTTTCTAAAACGGGGATTAAGGTGGAAACAATGAGACCCCCAGCAAGTGTAAGGGTTGGGGTAATAATCCATTCCGGTTGCCCATAATTCCTAGCACCCTTCTATGATATCAATAAAATACTGTATATTTAAGCGTTAGACATAATCGTGCATGTTACCTCGTCCAGGGCTGACAGCTGTGACCAAAGGCTTCCTGTCACTCATCTGGCCCTGTCTGCTAAGCTCCGCCTCTCTTTGCTGGCTCCGCTTCTGCAGTTCAGTGCTGGAGGGGTAGAAGAGGCCAGCAGTCTGTGTCTGCGCGTCCACACGCCTGGCGACGCTCGCGACTGCAGCATGACGTGTAGATGGAATCTAGAGAGAGAGCTGATGAAGCTGGATTCTTTTGTAATAAAACTAGAAACAATAGAAATCCTGTCCATTGTCTCATTTTCCTCCATTATCGCGTAGAAAGGTTTTTAGTTAGTTACACTTCCCCGAGGTGTGGCGTGTGTTATACCTGCTCAGGCCCCAGTGCGCCGTCTCGTGCGCTCAGCTGCGTGCTGCAGGCGGACCCTCGGGGTGGACCTTCCAGGAACACGCCACAGCTTCCACAGAAGTTAGCGTACGGGTGACTGCTAGCCCCGCATTTAGAACAGGTCAGATACTTGGCTGCGTGGCCAGGCTGGGGTTGAAGAAAAAAAACACAACAAAAAAAAATTACATTTAGGAGATTTTTATGGAATGCAATTAGAATCATCGGACAGAGGTTCATGATTGAGCACAAATGTTACCAACAAGACACGTTAGTAGGTTACGGATATTCCGTCATTATCACAAATAATAAAAAAAAAAAAAAAAACACATGATCAGTTCTATTATTTTAATATTTCTGTAGTAAGGACTTACACAGGGACTTGTACAGCGAACGCTCCCTAACCATAAACAGATTAAAAACGTGTGCGATTGTTGACATGGTGCCGTTTTCTATGAGGACGTGTTTATTTAGCAGTTTTGTTCCTTGTTCCATTGTTTTCCACCTCAGCAAAGTCTTCACGACACCACTTTGTACTTTCTCAGTTTTTTTTTTTTTTATTTTAATAAGGAAATGACTGTTTATAGCTGCTATAACATAAGCGATAACAAGAAGCAACTATAAAATGGATACAAAGTACATATCTGACAAACTGTTGTGGAGGAATAAAATACTTTCGTTCTGCGTTCTCACCTTGGCACCGCACCAGTCGCAGAATCGAGCGTCTGAGTGGTTCACTCGGTTACATTTGGAGCAAGGAACCAACTTCCCTTCTGCGGAGGGTAGCGGAGGAGCACGCTGTCCGCTCAACACAGGCTAGAACACGGATGAGAAGAAGAGTCCGATCTGTCCGATTCGTCATTTTTTAAAAAAAACTCATGAATTAACTATGAATACTCCGATTATCATACACCTGAAAGGCTCTTACACTGTCGGCTTGAGACAATCTGGTCTCACATGTCACGCAGTAGGTGATGTGGGCGGGGTTTCCTGTGCCGCATGACGGACAGATCAGTTTGCCCTACGAGAGGGGAAAGAGGTCACCGAATGAGTTGCGTCGTTAACTGAGCATGTGTGGCCGGTGTGTGGACAGAACATTTCATTCGATTCTTCACTTTAAATTGCATTAAACTGCAAATTTACAGTATCCAGGTCTATAAAGCGCAAGGACAAGCGATTATTCAAGTTTACTGAGCTACGTAGGAAAGGTTGAGGATTTGAATGCGCTACTTATCGTAGAGGAGAAGTGAAGTATTACACACTCGGCATCTAGAGCTGCTCTACGTAGTGTGTGCGCAGTCATGTACCATTTCTAGAGCTGTTCTATATCGATACATACATCATGTCTAGAGGTCTTCTGCATAAAAGAACGTATAAGAATCATAAGCATAGTATCTAGAGTTGTTCTATGCAGCGGATAATGGTGTGTGTGTGTGTGTGTGTGTGTGTGTGTGTGTGTGTGTGTGTGTGTGTTCAGTCTTGTATACCTGCAGCTTCAGGCTGGCCTGTGGTTGAAGCTGTGGGGAAATAGGAGTCTCACACACCACACACGAGGACGTGTTCGCCGGGACCATGCTCTTACACTGCACACACAGGATCATCTGGAATAACACACACACACACACACACACACACACACACACACAAACACACACACACACATATAACGCACCAATAGTGACCCTTTACTAGATATCTAAAGCAGCCATAGCAAATGCGGACTTTATACTACATACACTCACTGGCCTCACTTTAATATGAACACCGGTGCCTGTGAGTGTATATCTTCATATGTATGTCTTTTGGGGGGGGGACTGGCGTATTGCAGGGCTGAAATCTGCACCAGGGTACGGTAAAGCAAGGTTGTGCGTACCTGTCCCCCCTCAGTAGGGGGTAGTCTCTGTCCTGGGATAGGAGGCACCGGAGCGCCACAGTGCAGGCAGAATCGGGCGAAGGGGTCCGAGGGCCGATGGCTCAAACACTTAAAGCACCTGCATGCTCAGAGAACCAGACCAACACATTATAGAGCCTAGTTTATTACCTTGTCATCATTGTCACTCCTTCTTTCTCTCACCTGAGGAAATCTGTTTCTCTCTGGAGGCGAGATATCTGTGTGCTGTTTAGGTTTTTGAGCAGGCCGTCTCCACTGCCTGCACTCTGAAAAGTAAAAACGAATGTAAAACAAGTCATAATGGGTTAAGACCATTACATCGAACTGAGTTTTTTTTAACAAGAACAGGTGTTTTTTTTTTTTTAAATATACACTATTTCTATGGTAAGTAAAGAACACTCCATGTGGTGCTATTTTAGGGAAATAATCAACGACAGGATGGTGTGAAGCTGGTTTTACTCCTCTTATACCACAGCAAAGTGTCAACGATTACAATTTCTCATTTACTAAAGGAGGACATTTTGTATATAAACTATATACAAAAGCTATAAACAAGACCTAGAAACATGCGTTCCCTCACCAGTCTGTCTTTTTTTTCTCTCACTTGAGGTTAATGAGACAAAAAAAAAAGCAGCTTGTTACTGAGAAACCAGAAAACACAAAGCTCTCTGTCCTGTAAAACTTTCCCCATGGTGAAGAAACCTCTGTTTTAAAGTGCTGACACTGGAGACTCCTTCCAAAAAAAGGTTAAACATAAAAAAAAATCGTATTTAAAACACGAATTCATTTGTTTGGTGCATTATCAGCATATGTCCTGGAAGTCTCAGACGTGCCCCTCATTTTAGAGCTTATTTGATAACCTACTTTGAGAGTTTTTGAAACTGCGAGCATGCTAGAACACGCTTCGTTTCGTTTCTATCGTTGAGTGCTGCTTTTTCGTGATCTGGCATCATAACAGACACGATGAAACTCGGAGTGAGATTTGAGTCAGGTGTTTTGTGGGAACCAACCACTCGTACTACAGTTTGTGCTCTGAGTGACAGATCGTTAGGAAATCTTACCTGTGGGCGTTTTGTGGGCGGGGCTATGGGTGCGCTCTGTAAGCGCTGGGACAGAAAACGAGGGCCTTTTCGAGTGCGCCGTGCTCCGCTGTTGGAAATGTCTAAAGAGGCATCTCTAGCACCGTTCACCTGCTCCTGTGGTACAAAGCATTGTGTTAAATACATCCACTACTATATGAAATTATGTCTCGTATTTGGTTCAAATATGAGTTAGGGTAAAAAAAAAAAACAAAAAAAAAAACAGACGTGTTCGAAGTCACTTTGCTCCAGACTCTTTATAGAGAATTCTTGATTGTCGTCTGATGGTTCTTGTAGCTCAGACGGCGCACAATCCACGATGAAGACCTTCGTAACAACGGCGCTCTGTCTTCCATCACTGCGGCAGGACAGAAACACGTAACTGTCATTCTGCTGCTCAGAAACACACACCAACAAGACACTGAGGAGTCTGAAGTACATTTAAAGGAGCAGTTTGCAATTTTTTTTTTTTTTTTTTTTTTTTTTTTTAAGAGTGACCAGCAAGAAGAACTGCAATTGCAAAATTAAAAACACTGACAAGCTGTTCTAATTCCCCTCCTGTACCTAAACCTACCCCCCTCTGTTGAGCAGCTCTGTTCCAACTAAGAGAAAAGCTCATTTCAGGGCCAGAAAAATGTAAACAGAAGCTGAAATAAAGAAACCTACCCTCTACTATTACATGACACTATTGTAAATCATATGATCAGTTTTTTTTTGGGGTTTTTTTTGGGCTAAGGCTTCTATGAAATTACATAATTATTCGAGGTCCCTTAATCATTACTTTTATGGAAAAAGAAGAAAACTGAAGCCACACTTTTACAGCTAGGGGTGGAGCTAATTTCAGGGCCAGAAAAATGTACCCAGAAAACAAGCAAACAAACAAGTGACATTGATCACACAAGAATAGAGTGAAACAATAATATATAATGCATCTACGTAATTATATGTTTAATAGGTCAATAAACACTTTTGTGATGAATGTTACAAACTGCAACGTTAAACCCCAGACAGGACTATTCCAGTTCATTCCACAGCCACGTTCAGTCCTGTTGTGGAACAGGGCATGCATGCTCACTATTCCTTTACACAATGAAGTAACCTGGAGGCTATCCCGGGGGGTAACCTGGAGCCTATCCCGAGGGGTAACCTGGAGCCTATCCCGGGGGGTAAACTGGAGCCTATCCCGAGGAAACCTGGAGCCTATCCCGAGGGAAAACTGGAGGCTATTCCAGGGGACTTGGGGCACAAGGCAGGTGACACCCTGGACTGGGTGCCAACCCATCATAGGGCATGCATGCTCACACACTATGGACAGTTTGGAAATACCATTCAGCCTACAATGCATGTCTCTGGACTAGGGGAGGAAACCCACGAAGCACAGGAGAACATGCAAACTCCACACGTGCACACAGGGCGGAGGCGGGATTCGCACCCCCAACCCCGGTGGTGCAAGGCAACTGTGCTAACCGCTAAGCCACCGTGCCCCCCCACTAAGGTCAGTCGTAACTCTTGAATAAACAATTATATTCTCTTTTAATATGAAGATTTGTTCTTTTGTCTTGGAAGGTAAGTTAGGCCATAATTCTGTCTTCTCAGTGTTTTTTTTAATCACAGTACCTGGTCACAGCTATGGCCCTGATGTGCACTTTGCCGCTGGGTAAGCGAATGGGCTCAGTGTATCTCAGCGTGCTGCTGTCCCCAAGCCCTGGCCTTCGCAGCAACTCCGGTTTAGTGCCATCCAGCGTGTAGAAAATACTCACATCAGGGGTGTCTGAAATGTAAAAAGACCACGGATGTGTTTCAAACTGTTTTACAGATCCTAGTCGACTTCCCCTTATTATCTCTTACACACTGTAACAATGACAAAGTAACTGAGGCCATAGTTACTTTCTTACAGTGTATTACCTTTAGACTATGTACAGAGTGTCATGAGTTGCCATGACACTAGCTAGCTAGCTAGTTAACTGGATAGCATGCTTATTAGCTGGCTTGCTAACGACATAATATAAGATTATGCTACATATGCAGAGGTAAAAGTGCCAAAACTCTGAGGTAAAGGTTGAAGCATATTGTAGCTTCAAAGGGGAAAAAAAAATATATAATCTTTTCAATTTACTCAACAAATATGAAAAAAAAAAAGAAAAGAAAATGTCTTAAATCACATACTGATTTTAGTAACTAATGGTACATTAGTGTTTCCTCCAGCAAGGAACATGGGAAAACATTAGCTAAAAGCTAACCAAGAACAGCATTATTAACACTAACATCTCTCAAAACTTAGCTAGCATGATAACTCACATTCATATGTTAACTGCTAGCTCTTTATCACTAGCTAATTGCTAATTTCTAGTGATAAATTCTCCTTTGCCTAAGCTGAAGGTGTAGTTAATTTGCTAACATTAACTGGTGTAACTAATTTGCTAACATTTATCTACGTTAGCCTGTTTGTTTGTTTATTTATTTATTTATTTTGCACTAATACCAGGTTAGACTAGCATTGATTCCACTAGCTAACATACTTGACTAGGCAGTAAGTCAAATTCTAGCTAATGGCAAATATTTACAAGATCTTTTACTTCTGATTAATTAATTAATTAGCAAACTATGTAGCATTAGTCGTGTATATGAGCAGCAAACTTCCAGACTGAATGATGTTCTCAGAGTAATAATAGTTACTTTTCAGATGAAATTAGCTTAATCTGATGACATTTCATCAGTTAATGACATGTATTTTTTAATTCATTTTCAAATAGCAACCTTTTGACTTTCACTTGAGTACGTTTGGTCTGGAAAATTCCACTTTTAATTGAGTACGATTCCGAAACATTATCTATACTTTCACATAAGTATGATTTCTCAGCACTTTTCCCACCTCTGCTGTTAATAAAGTTATTCTCAGCAGAACCACAACATCCCATAAAAAAGCAAGAAGGGATTCAACTAATGGTGAAATGGGAAAGGGAAGTGAACATGGCGAGTAGAAACGAGTGGAGTAGAAACGGTGAGCCTGAACCCACCTGACTTGATCTCGATGGGCGTATTGGTGTCTATTTCATGCTTGGCTTTTCCGGGAGTTGGAATCCGAATGGGAATTATGAATGGAGCCACAATGGAACCTGCAGTCATCCTGAAGCTTTTAGATCACAGGGAACCAGATTTATCACCCAGCCTTTACCTAGGATTCAAATGACCAATTAGTAATATTAACCATTCATTTAACTGCATCATTTCAACAAACTTGGGAAGTAAATAAATCTGTAAGCAGTCAGCTGGATTAATAACTTTCGGCCATTTAGGTTCCCACTGGGGTTGGCTTGGTTGTTAGCACTGTTGCCTTGCACCTCCAGGGTTGGAGGTTTGAATCTTGCCTCCATCCTGCATGCGTGAAGCTTGCACGTGCTTCAGGGGGTTTCCTCCGGGTACTCTGGTTTCCTCCCCCAGTCCAAAGACATGTGTTGTAGGCTGATTGGTATCAGTAAATTGTCTGTAGTGTGTGAATGTGTGTGTGATTGTGTGTGTGATTGTGCCCTGCGATGGGTTGGCACCCCGTCCCCCTGCCTTGCACCCCAAATCCCCTGGGAAAGGCTCCGGGCTCCCCTTGACCCTGTGTAGGATAAGCGGTACAGAAAATGGATGGATGGATGGATGGGTTCCCACTGGACATACTGGGTTCTACTCAGGGACTAGAAGAATAGTTTTTGAAACAACAAAGTACAAAATGATTACAAGGTGTTATCCCAGCTCGGGTTAGAGTATCCGTGTCCGGCGTTCCCGGGATAGACCCCGGATCCACTGACCACTTTAAACCAGGATAAAGCGGTTACTAGATATGAATGAATGACCAAATGGGCAAAACCTGAGCCATTGTATGACCTCAACCCTTAGAATAGTCTGAAACCCACATAGCTCCATACAGGGTTCACTAGTTTGTAGTGAGTATTAAGCATTTCAAACCATACTGTACGCAGTTTGTTTATCTAGGAATTATGATGGCCGATTTTCAACCAATTTTTAACCATGCATTTCAAATAATTACGGTAATATATATATATATAAGAGAAGCTTATACCTGGTATCCAGTGACGCCGCGCTCATCAACTCGGCTGCACAACAACACGCGCTCTTATTGGTCAAACCCGTAGCCCATAGCAACCGCAACTCGCACTACTATTGGCTGATTTCGTCTAAGCAAACCACAAGCGTATGCGTAATATTTCAGTCACTTTTTTTAAACTTCTTGAAATATTTAATTGAATATAATTCTTGAAATATAAAAACAGTGAAATATTTACAACCGAGTAACATGTGTGAATAGTCTTGTAGCATGTTACATTGGTTGACCTGAATATTATTATTTAAAAAAAAAAAAAAAAAAAGCCACAAAAATATTTTTGTTCAGCCGATAATTTAAGCAAATTAAAATTCTGTGAAAAAAAAAAAAACAGTTAGAAACCCAAAAACGAAGCTTTGCGACACGACTTTTATACAGGCAATATATCCGCCACCAATAGGATTAACCCGGAAGGACCCAAGCAACACGCTGCAAATGCGTTATTCCTTTCCAACCCGTATTTCTTAAAATCCCGCCTTCATCACTATGATTGGCTAAAATCTCATCTTGTAACGCAATTCTGTAGAATGATTGGCTAATACGTCATACTTCGAGTCAGGAGGCGTGGCTTGCCACAAGAAAACGGGTGGATAAGAAAAAACACGCTGCTATGTTGTATATGAGTAGTATTGCTGGCGTATTGCAGTTTTAAACTTATTTTCTCGTCATACTTCTATGAAATCCTAATAATGACAGATGTTAAGGTTAAAAAGGAGTCCACAGATGTTGTGGATATCGAAAACAGGTAAGTTGGATGGGTTATTAGTTGTATCTTGTATACCTATTTCTAGTTAAGAAGTAATATTACATCATTGTGGACAAAAAACAAAACAAAACATGAGACATCTTTTGGTTAATGTAAATGTTATATAATATGATACACAGTATTTAAGGTTAGGATGATGGATCCTGTATGTCTTCCTATTTCCTGTAGAAATGCATTGACATGCAGTATGTAGTGCAGTCTGAGAGTGTGTTAATCTGTGCATGATGTTTCTGTGTGCATTAAGAATAAAGGAGCTGTGTCAGCAGTTTCCACAAGGCATCACAGACCAGGTCATCCAGAATGACATGCCGCATGTGGAGGCTCAGCAGAGGGCCATGGCCATCAACCGGCTGCTGTCTGTGGTAATCAGTCTGAGAGTCACTGAGCACTAGGTGTATCAGGAACATCCCACTTTTAACCTTGCATGGCATCGCACTGGCCCTGTTAAGAGGACACTGACCGTAAAGGTGTACAGTTACAGTGACTGCAGCGTCGGTCAGTGTAATGAGAGCACAACGGGATTATTTAATCCTGCTGTGGATGGTGACATGGATGTTCATGTCACATGGTCACGGATTTGTCTCACTTCAAACTGGTAATGTGGATGTACACTAAGTTGAGGATCCAGGGACGCATTAGTAAATCCTGGGCTCCTACACACTCCACTTTATGTAATAAAGTGGATAATACATGTGTGTGTGTCTATATATATTATATATATATACACACACACACACACACACACACATATTACATACATATATATATATATATATATATATATGTATAAATGGGCCTTTGTATCAATAAAAAAAAATACACCAATGGTTTTTAGGCTTATAGCAACATTACAGAGATTTGTAGATCCCTGGATCTGTATGATTATTGCTCATCTTTAACATTTTACACTCTTTTACACACAGGGCCAGTTGGATCTCCTCAGAAACAGCAATGGGTTGCTGTACCGGTTAAAAGACACTCAGTCGGCAAGGTAAGTCCACTTTTTTCACAAAATAGCACGTCTGTCTAGGCTCAGTAAGCCTTTTTTTTATTGGGAATGAATCCTTTTAACTATAATTATATATGCGATTATATATCCAGGCAGGAAAGACATATGTTTACAAAAGAAAAAAGAATTTGGTTTGTGTTTTTTTTATTTTTGAAGTAAAATGAAGGGCTCTGACAACCAGGAGAAGCTTGTTTACCAGATCATCGAGGATGCGGGGAATAAAGGTGAGCGAATTAAATCCTGTTCGAATGTTGTGACACCATGGAAACGAGAGAGAAAGAGAGAGAGAGAGAGAGAGAGAGCTCGTGATTTTTTTTATGTCTTTACAGGAATATGGAGTAGGGACATCCGCTATAAAAGCAACCTCCCCCTGACTGAGATCAACAAAATCCTGAAGAACCTCGAGAGCAAGAAACTTATCAAAGCCGTGAAGTCTGTGGCAGTGAGTTGATCAATAAGAAGTGCTGTTTTAGCATTTTTAGACTTGAAGATTTTTTTTTTAACAGTTAATTGTCGTATCCAGGCCTCAAAGAAGAAGGTGTACATGCTGTATAACCTGCAGCCGGACCGCTCGGTTACAGGAGGGGCGTGGTACAGTGATCAGGACTTCGAGTCTGAGTTTGTGGAGGTTCTCAACCAGCAGTGCTTCAAATTCCTGCAGAGTAAGGTCAGGAACATCGCAAAACATGCTTCTTTAACACCTACATATCGTCCTAGTAGCTCGTTTTTTTCTTACTAAGTACTGAAAACAAACCTTTGCACTTTTGTAAGATCAGCTATCAGCTTTGAGGGGGTGGGTAACGTTTTGTTTGTTTGTTTATTAATTTAATAGGAACGTGTAAGATTTTAAAATTGCGATCTCCATCAATGAGCATAGACATTGGACCACACGACCACACACACACACCCACACACCTGAAGCACAGCGAGTCTTAATATTATGCAATATTAAATTTCTAAATAAATAATGACTAAGGACAGTGCCTTTCTGGACCGCTCCCAGGGTCAATGACATTCCCGCTTCACCAATTGTACCAAACATGGGGCTTAAACAGCACAGAGTCCGTGTGAAAATGCAAATTTCGAAAAGAATGAATGGGACAAGTGAGTCATGGCCAGTGACGCATTCCGCATACTCGATTTCCTTTTATTTGTATCCCTGAGATGACATGAAGGCGAAACCTTGAGATGAACCAGACTCAACATGGAGTCCATCCTCTTCTTGGTCACCGGATAGAGGGATTATAAACCATTACAGTATACAGGCGTAGAAGAGTAAAGATGAACAGTAGGAAGTGTGTTGGAAGAGTGAGAATTTTTTGTTGTAAGTGCAAATCTGTATATATGTGTGTGTGTGTGTGTGTGTGTGTGTGTACTCCAGGCAGAAGCTGCGAGGGACAGTAAGCAGAGTCCTATGGTGCAGAGAAACAGCTCGTTCGCCACCTCATATGAAGTCTGGAAGTACATCTGCGAGCTGGGCATTAGCAAGGCATGGCATACGTGTGCTATATTATATAATTATAGAAATACAACTTGTGAACATGGCTGTCGGATAGTAACGAAAGTGCCAAAACACCAGATTATAGTTACGAACCAGCCGTTGCGTTGTAGGTGGATCTGTCTATGGAGGACATCGAGACCATCCTGAACACACTCATCTATGATGGAAAGGTGGAAATGACCATCATCGCGGCTAAAGAGGGCACCGTAGGGTGTGTGGACGGCCAGATGAAGCTTTACAGGGGTGTGAACTCCATCATCCAGCCCACAGGCCTGGTCAAAACGCCCTGTGGACTCTGTCCGGTAAATTCTGCAGTTACACTAATGGCTAGCAAATACCCCAAAACAGTGAACACAGAGCGATAAATATATAATTTCTCGAAGCTAGGTTAAGAACAAGCCGGGAAAGCCCGGAATTGCTTCAAAACTGTGTATCCAGGAACCATAGGCTACAACCAAATGTCAGGAATTACGACATAACAGTGATTTACACCAGCTAGAGGTGCCAACATTTATGGTTTTCGCTGGCGCATTTACAGTCTTTGATAAGGGAGATAAGGGCGCCGCCCACATTTCTCCTTTTTCAACTTTCCGGTCTAATGACATTCGCCACTTAGAGAAGCCAGTTCACTGAAGGGGAAAGGACGCCGGACATCCATTTGCTTATGAGCCAGTAGAAAACAAGTGGGCGGGGCTGTGATCTTTTTAGTCGACTCATTATTAAGTAGCGGTTTCACCAGACGTTTGCATCAGTGTTTTTTTTTTTTTTTTTTTTTAAGCATAACATTGGCTGGTGCACAAAAATATTGGCACCTCTTCAATTCCAAAACAAGGTAGTGAGCCTCAATAGTCTGTGAACATCCTGACCTCATCAAGAACAGCCAGTATCCTAATGCTTGCCTCTCAGATTCGAACGCAAAATTCTCAAATGACTGTTGAGGATGTGACACACCTGATTTTTTATTATGTTTTTTCTCTGCCATTCTTCTAGGTGTTTGACGACTGCCACGAAGGCGGGGAAATATCACCATCCACTTGCGTGTACATAGGAGAGTGGCTAGACTTTTGACGTTTGTTTTTGTTCGTTTGTATGGTTTTTTTTTCTCTGTGGAGAAAGTGTCGTATACCTTTTTTTTTTTTTGCAACAATTTGATGCAACAGATGATGATTTTATTTATATTGAACAATAATAGGCTTGATACAGTATGTCTGAAATGAATGGGCAAGACGACGAAGAAGAATAAGCAACAGCAGCTGTACTGTGGACCTCTGAAAAATATCCTGGACTCAGATATAAGTTTTTTTTTTTTTTCTTTTCTCCTTAAAATCAAATATTCTGATTCATGGGATATGGCATTACATATACATCCTCATTTACTAACTGTAAATCAGCTGACACACATGTCCCCCTGGATCTGTGCTAATTTAATACTACATAAATAAAAAGATCCTTGTTACTTGGGGGGGAAAAAAAGCTGTTTTTGTTTTTAGAAAAGAAGTGAACACAGCATAAACTGTAAAGTTTGTGGATTTCTGGTAATAAAGACTGGGATTGAAACTCACCCTGACCTGTGAAGTGTCATTGATGTTCCACAACTGGGAAAATGATACTTACTGAATAGGCATTAGGACGAATGTTTATCATCATCATCATCATCATCATCATCATCATCATTTCCCTGATGCTGTTCCTGATAGCAACAGTTGGAGGTCAGAGGAGACTTCTTTATCCCCAGCCACGGATTCCAGCTCCTCCTGGGGTATCACCAGATGTTCCCAAGCCAGCTGTGAGATATAATCTGTCCACATCTAGCTGGAGACGTATGCGTTGGGGGTCGCCAGGAGAACAACAAAAACAAACGCTTTTCACCCTTTTATAGGCTACTATTTCATATGGCTTGAAAAGGAAGCGATTGTGTTTGATAGTATTTCCATTTTTAGCCATCATCTCTAGTGCTTAAGGAAAGTTTTACTGTTTATCCTTCACCCGGAGGTGGAGATTTAAGGATAACACCAGTAGAGACACTCAGGTGCTCAGTGTCACCCAGTCACGTCATTTCTGGTTATGCCCAAAAAAAAAAAAAAAAAAAAAAGGATGCCCATGTTTACCTGTAGGTGCCATTTCCCGCCTTCCTTCCTTCCAGCATCCCTCTCCGCGTGACCATAGCAACCAGTGCGCGGGTGCTTAGCAACGCGTAGGGGATGACGAGGAAGAGGAGGAAGAGAAGGAGTGTAGATGAGTGACGAGGCGCGCAGGCCAGGATAGGAGAGATCGCTTCACCAAGGAATCTTTAAAGAATATATATATATATATATATATATATATATATATATCCACAATCCAGCGCGTAATAAGCAACTGGATTTCTTTCAGTTTTTTTTTTTTTTTTTTTTGGGGGGGGGTGTGTGTTGAAAATCTAAAAGCGGTTTGAGAGATTGTGGAGGTTTTGCTCGACATTGCAGGGGCCTGCGCCACGAGGAAAAATTGCTGAGATGAAATTTGTGGCGGTTGTGGCAGGGGCTGGAGCTCTCGCCTTTCTCGGCGCGCTGGTGTGCATCGTGGCGAGCGTGTACTCGCGCGCGCCGGCCGCCGCCCTGCAGCCTCCCGCGGCCGCCAACGGCACCGCGTCCCCGGTCCCCTCGGGCTCTCTGGGCGCGCTGTACGGTGCCGACACGAGCGAGAGAGAACCGTTGGCGGGCGCAGGAACGGGCCGCGAAACGCCGCTGCTGGGCGAGCTGAGCGCCGGAGCCAGCCCTCAGCGCTTCACCTTCAGCCGCCTCCTGTGCTCGCCTGTACCGCCCGGGGAATGCGCCATGAAGCGCCGGAGACGCGACAAAGAGAAGGAGGAGGAACAGCAGGCTGAATACGACGACGAAGACTGGAGTGCCCTGAGCGCGACCGCCGAGGAGCTCCGGCGCACCGTGGCGCTGCAGAGCGAACAGATCGCCGCCGACCGCAAGACCATCGACGAGCTTACCGGCAAACTCGCCGAGTGCGAGAGCGCGCTGCTGGATGAGCGCAGCGTGGTGGAGCGCGGAGCCGCCGCATCATGGCCCGCACGACGCCGCCTCATGGCCGGGGATGGCGTGCGGGAATCCGCCGCTGCACAGCTGCACACCGCCCGGGCTGTCGAGGAGCTCGAGAGAGCCATCCTCCAGCTCAAAGACCGCATCGAGAAGCTAGAGGTGAGAGACCTTTAACCATAACCCTATAATGTTCTATATTAGTATTATAAGCATAATCCTGTTAGGCCTACAGACCCATATTTCCACACATTTCTATATAATTCTAATCTCATTCTGCTCCCACATTCTGTATTATACTATAGCCATATAGGTTGTTTTTTTTCTCCCCACACACACAATCTAGATATTAATTCACACACACAAAAAAAAATCTTTGTGGAACATTTTAGGAATGTTTTTTATTTATTTATCTTTCCAGCAAAACTGATTAAAACTGGCTCCAGGAGAATTTTCGCGGACACACTGAAGATCCATTCCGACACACTTCATTCATTCACACTTCATTCTACAGTGTACAGTTGTGAAAGAGTGAATAATAATAATAAATAATAATCCCACTATTATTATCTGGGTGTCACCCAGAAGAGGACCGGTTCCTTCCTCATGTCTTCTCAGGGAGTTTTTCCTTGCCACTGTCGCCTAAACCCAGTTCCAGATTCTTGTATGTCCGTCATTAAAAGGGCTATATAAATAAAATTGAATCGAAGTGAATTATTGGATCTCAGAAGAACCTCTGTGTTAATACGAAACCCCAAAGACTCTGTACTTCACTAGGATATGGGAAATATAGTTCAGTTCATAAAAAAGTTTGACTTGAACTTGATATAAAATTAGTGCTTATTATATTTCTCTCTCTCTCTCCCGCTCAGTTTGCTGTCCCCTGTGCACTATAAAAGTCCTTGGTGGGGGAAAAACACATGCATAAATTATAAGCAAGTGTGTGTATGTGTGTGTGTGAGTGAGAAAGAGAGGGAGAGAGAGGCAGAGCTGTCACCTTATCTACACTTAGGATTGTTATCTTCACCAGCCAAGCCAAATTGATATTGATTCATTTCCTGGCTTTCACTTATTGTATGATCCATTAGGCATGGCCAGGATTAAGTTCCGGTTTTTAAAGTGGACTTGATCCAATTTTCAAATTCAGATGAATTGAATTTCTCGCCTTCGTCATTTACCGTCCAGCTGAAATGCAGAAATCCTGTCCATGACTAACGGACCGTATACTCAGGAAAAGGCAGAAATTGTTGAAGCTGTGCTGGCTGTACATATTATTAGAGTCAAAACTCTTCCACCCATCTCTCTCTCTCTGTCTCTCTGTTTGCCCCTCAGCTGGAGATGGTGCCTGCGTTGCTGAACCACTCGGAGGTGGCAGCAGGCTCCACGGGCATGCGCTTGGCACTGGGCCAGCCTGGTGGGCGGGTAGAGGATGTAGGCGGAGAGCTGGTGCAGAAGGTAAAGCAGTTGGAAGAGGAGAGGAAGAACCTACGCAAGGAGACACAGAACCACCACCAGCACATCGACCAGGGCATCAACACTCTTCAGGAGCGCATCTCAGAGCTGGAGCAAAGTGAGGATTTGAGCTAGGGTTTTACACTCGGGGTGGGGGGGGTGTGTGTGTGTGTATGGTCATCATTGTCACTGTGATTATAGTATACAATCAGAATTTTAATATGTTCAAACGGCAGCTCACAGTAACCTCAAAACATGACAAAGAAATAAATGAAAAAGAGTAGGTATAACTAATATATAACATTTGCCACTGATTGCACTTTTAAATTTATGAACAACTGCTTGTGCTTTTTTAGCCACTAATAATTACATTTAACGTTGCGGACTGTTCACAATTCAAATTAATTCCCTTTATCACTTATATTATAGCAGCTACAAGCAGACATCCCCTCACCATCCTCTCTTATTTTCTCTCTCCTGACGCTAATAAGACAAAAATGCAGCTTGTCATTATTCCTGAGAAACCAGAATGTGTAAACATCTCTATCCTGAAGACTTTCACATGGTGGAAAACCACCACTAAACTCTTACAAAATGCTGACACTGGAGACTCCTTCCATAAAGGTTACGTAAACAGCTTTTTACCAAAAACATCAAATCAAAATGTTATACGCTTGTCTTTGTTAAATAACAATAAAATTTTAACTTGTTTCTTGTTAGACTTGAATTTCGTGACGCCGCCACGATGCAACTTGCTGGGAATGAGCTGTTACTATGGAAACAATCACATTAGATCGACTGCTATTTACTATTTACAGCGCTAATTACAGAACTACTGTCAGAGCTGCCGAAAAACTAATCGACCGCTTCTGACCAATCAGATTCGAGAATTCAATAGCGCTGTGGCATAATATCCAAAATCCATAATGTCATTTGGTGATTATGTGAGATTTATATATATATATATATATATATATATATATATATATATATATATATATATATATATATATTATGTTTTTGTGAAAAAATGAGACTCGTTTACGCAAAATTAGTAACGAAAACCTAAGTGATGTACAAAATTGCGAATTCCGTTCCCTGTATACTCTAATGCAGCGTGGAGCTGATCAGAGAACTCTGATCAGAAGTACATTGTACTTGCTGAGGTACATCATTTGGAACTCCTTCTGCACTACTGACTACTGACTCAGTCGTAACATCGCTCATATTCTTCCTCCCAGGTTTTACAGGTCAGAGTTACCCACAGGGCTACAGGCTCTCCTTCCCCATGCGGACCAACTACATGTATGGCTTGGTGAGACGGAACATTCCGGAGATGTACGCCTTCACGGCTTGCGTGTGGTTGAAGGCGACCGAAAGCGGGATTGGGACACCGTTCTCATACGCCATAGACAAGCAGCCCAACGAGCTTGTCCTCCTGCAAGGCGTCCATAATCCAGCCGAGCTACTTGTTAATGCTAAGGTGGGACACGAGAAAAGACATGGCTTCACGATCAGTTAAAGAAATGGTTAAAGGAATATGAATTATACAAAGTTGAGGCTACTTGTTGTTTAATACCATCTAGACTCAGTACTGCTGGACATTCAAACTCAACTGGAGGATCTAGACAGTTAGCCAAGAATAAAATTGAGCATCGAGCAAATGAAAATTAGAATGGTTAAAGTTGTTGCCCTTTCGGCTGCTCCTTTTAGGGGTCTCCACAGTGGATCATTGGACCGCATATTTGATTTGGCACAGTTTTTACGCCGGATGCCCTTCCTGATTCAACCCTCCCCATTTTTATCCGGAATTGAGACCAGCACTGGGAGTGCACTGCCTTGTGCATCCCCAGTGGCTGGAATCCACTTGTCCTCCAGGGGCCAGAATGGTTAAAGTCATAGTCTACAAAAAAAAGTGCTAATACTAACATGGCTAGCAAAGGAAGTAGACTAGCACTGAGCATGGCATCACTTTTAAAGAGGAAAATTACAATGATAAAGGGATTTGGTTGGACAAAATTGTTATTGCTAGTGTGGTTATCAATGAGGGTGGCATCGTGGTGCAGCAGCTAGTGTTGCTGCTTCACAGCTCCAGACTCCTTGGCTCAATCCTGAGCTCTGGCTACTGTCTTCCTCGGTGTCTGTGTCAGTTTCCTCCCAAAAACATGGCAGTAGGTGGATTGTTGACACAAAATTGCCCCTAGGTGTGAATGTGTGCGTCACTGGTGTCCTATCTAGGATGCATTCCCACCTCAGGCCCAGTGTTCAAGGAATAGGTTACCAGGAAAAATGCTAGTAAAGGGACCCAAACCTTACCACATACTAAAGAGGAAGGCCGGGTCTTAGTCCTAAATGTCAACCATATCCAGTCCCAACCTTAAACTGAAACTGTCCTTAACTTTATTGCTTGAAACTTCTTATAATGGTTTACCATTACATCTCACTCCACTGTAGGTGGCACAGTTGCCCCTGACGTTCCCTCCTGGCACTTGGCAGCACGTGTGTGTGAGCTGGACTCTACGTGATGGCGTCTGGAAGGCCTATCAGGGCGGCAAGCTGAAGGGCCGAGGTGAAGGGCTATCAGCATGGCATCCAATCAGGGCAGACGGTGTGCTGGTTCTAGGACAAGAACAGGTGAGTTGGACTGTGAGGTAGAAGGGGTCATGGAATATGCGTGGTGGTGTGGGAAAACCCATTGGATGTGGCTATGGCTGAAAAAGATTTATGTTTTTCTGCCAATAACATGCTAGTATCGCTACTTTGAGAAAATACATTTGGTGAAATATAATTCAACAAAACAACATATAAGTTTTTAGGTTACTTTCTAATCTTGCCTTGCCAAAGAGCAGTAAAAGTTAGTCTTCCTGTAGATGTCGAAAACCTTGCTAGCTAACTGATATTTCCTCACACAGTAAATGTCATAATCTTGTGATAATATTGTGATGTAGCTGTGTGTCACAGTGAACCAGACATAAGCCTAATCAATTCAGTTTGTAATCAGCTTGTAATCGGCTGTGCGAAATGCGTCATCATCAAAACAAAGAAGAGCGCTTACGCACTCTGTACAGTCGACAAGATGGAAACAGTTCAAAAGACGTGAATAGCGATAAATTTGGTAAACAGAACAGAAGTGAGTGAACGAATCAGTACTTCCTCACTGAACAGAGATCAGTGGCGTGAAGAGATGACGACGAGGCTTGTGAGTGACTTTTACCTCAGGTGATGCAAGACTAAGGCATGTGGCTGATGCTGATAATAAGAGTGAGATCTAATTTCCCGTTATGAACAATAATTCTTAACGATTTGGCCGTAATTGTTTTTTCCCAGAAGTAGATCAGGCTATAAATGTAGAGGAAGCTGGGTCATCTTTCAGTGGAATTGGAATGAAATCTTTAAAACGCGTCTGTCTCCTGTTTCACTTATGGAAGTAAACAGACTTTAAAAACATCCTGTTTGTACACATTTTGCTTCATTTCCAGTATGACGACTTTCAGTTTTCACAACTGATGGAAAAAAAAAAAAAAAAAAGCTTTTCTTGGAACTGGAGATGAAATTAGGTAGGAAGTCGTCGGTAATATTTCAGTAAATGTGTGTGACGCATCTCTCCTGTGCTTCAGGACACGCCGGGCGGACAGTTTGACGCCTCCCAGGCTCTGGTGGGTGAGCTGTCTCTGTTGAACCTGTGGGACCGCGTGCTGTCGCCGGCTGAGATCGGCACCGTGGCAGCCTGTGGCGAGCCTGTGCTGCTGGGGAACGTGGTGTCATGGACGGATCGAGACGTAGATGTTTTCGGAGGGGCCACCAAGGAGCCTGTAGACCCCTGCTCAAGTGATGCTGGACCGCAGAAATGAGGGATTTTGGTTTTTGAAGCTGAAATGTCAAAGTGTGTTTATTAGGAATGGTCACTGTGGTACTCCATTCATAATCGCATTAATATTCTCTCTGCTCCATATCAGTGTGTGTGTGTGTGTGTGTGTTTGGATTTGCAGAACCAATGACTGGAACTGCTAAGTGCTTTTAAAAGCCACTGTGTATCTTCCTGTGTGTGTAAAATCTTCTTCTAGCGAATGTGACCCTCATGTCCCTCTGATCCATTTTCACACACTTCTCTGTAAGATCAATATTTTCCTTCCTCTCTATGCTGACTGTGTTTTTTTGACAGTGTAACTGTGATTGTAGCGGCCTTTACTTCAAATTCACTGCACTCTTACTGAAGCAGACATCTGACTTTATTACTTTATTTATTATTCGCAAAAATGACCTTTTCTTCAGTTGTTTCATGTTTATCAAACTTTTTTTTCTTTTTTTAAATCGTGTTGCGTCGTCTTCTAATCATTTTTACACACCAGAGTATTCACGTTTTTTTTTTTGTTGTTGTTGTTTCTTTCATAAAAAAAAAAAATCGGTTTGGTTTTGACTTTCTGTTGTTTATTTAATCAATGCATTATCTCCCTGTATAATTTACTCAAATATTTGGATGAATAATTAATATCACTTTATATTCTTAATTATATGATTAATTCTATGTCTGAATTTGAATTTCTTATTGGTTCTTTTTTTTCCCCAAAAAATATCAGTGCTGTTTTTTTATTCACTTTATATTATTATTATTATTATTATTATTATTATTATTATTGTCCAGTTTACAAAGCCTGGATTGATGTGAAAGTTTTTAATTCGCATTATGTCTGCATATTTAATACATGACCGGATTTTAATATAAGGAGCATCATCTAAATTCCTAAACTGATATTTATTTATCACGGAAGGAGGAAGAGCAGGAGGAAGCACTTGCTTGGGTTGACACGCCCACTTTACTTTTGCCTCTTTGGCTGTTAGTCAATGGCAATTTGCTGTGATGTCACTGTAGCGCTTATCCGTACACTGTTTGCACCGCAATGGATTTTTGATTATCTTGTGAGCTATGTGGATGATGATATAAAAACAGTGATGGAAAACGTTCGGTATTGTAGTGAATTTATTGGTTCATAATGCTGTCTGTATGTGTGTGTGTGTGTGTGTGAAAGAATTTATGTGAGGCGGATAATCTGGTATATGATGGGCTTTGTGCTTAAACAACAGGATTATACAGATTAAAATGCCCATGCTAACTTCCTCCGAAAATCTGAAGCTGAACTTCACGCTTGGAGTACGAATGAACCACACACATACTGCTAATAATAAGAATCGCATTTCACATTTCTTCTTTTCATCTTCCTCCTCATTTCTTTTCTCCCTTCTGGAGCTGCTGAATTATAGATTGTGTGTGTGTTAATCACCTCGGTTAGGACCCCTGCTCAGGCTCCCTACAGTCACATCTGTCTTTCTGTCTGTCTCTCTCTTTCTCTCATTCCCTCTATCATGATCAAGCGATAAAATGATAGCTTGCTAACCTCACTACACACACACACACACAACAACAACAGTCCACTTTTTTTAAACCAGTCTTTGTTATTTGTCCAAATAAGGAAAATCCACAATAATCCTTAAAAACTGAAATCAAATTATTGTCTCAGAGAGAGAGAGAGAGAGAGAGAAAGAGAGAGAGCTCAAGTGTATTACCAAATGAATGGTATGTCCTATGTCCATTATTTAACTATTATTTAGAGCTAAATTCTCTCTCTCTCTCTCTTACACACATCTGGGAGCGCTCTCAGGTCAAGCATGTATTTGGGGCAGCAGTGGAATCTTCTGCAGCAGCCAGATGTTTAAGCGGATAGAATTTAGGGCAGACAAAGCAGAGAGAAAGAAGGGAAGTCCGTGCCACCTGTTGTTGATGATGCTGAAATGTGCTCATGTTCTCTGTAATAACAAGTCACATATGGCCAAAAGTTTGTGGACACCTGATCATCACACTCATATGTGCTGGTTGAACGTCCCATTCCAGATTTAGTCCTGCGTATGCTGTTATAATAAGCTCCACTCTTCTGGGAAGGCTTTCCTCTAGATGTTGGAGTGTGGCTGTGGGGATTTGTGCTCATTCAGCTACAAGAGCATTAGTGAGATCAGGCTCTGATGTTGGGATGTCGAGGAGGTCTGGGGTGCGGTCGGTGTTCCAGTTCATCCCAAAGGTGTTCAGTGGGGTTGAGGTCAGGGCTCTGTGCAGGACACAATGACACAGGACACAACACACACCATGTCTTCATGGAGCTCGCTTTGTGCACAGGGACATTGTCCTGCTGGAATAGGTTTAGATTATGTTTCCTAAAATATTCCTTTGGGGATGTTTTTTTTCACTCAGGAGGAAGGAGTTCAGGCTAGAGAAGAAAGGAAAACAGCCAAGTGTGGCAAATGATGAAAAAAAGAGTGGTGATGAAAAGAAAAATGTACGGTCCACTTCAGTCCCCAATATCTGATGCAGGGTCCCCACTGAAACATCAAGTAATACTTAAATTCTTCAAACAGCCACTTTTACTTTTCATTATGCACTGTAACCATTCCCCCTCTCTTTCAAAGAAGGGGCCGCTACAAAATAATTTGAGGGAGGGGACCACCAACTGCTCTTAATATATGTGCCTTAAATAATACTGAATCAAGATAGAAGCTTTAAGGAAATATACTATTTGCACGAAATCCAAATAACCACACAGATGGGGTTTACACAATTATTATTGGAAAGTAGAAAATGGCATGAACCATAAAATAAAACAAACAAACAAACAAAAGAAATCAGCAGGCTCAAAAACTTGTATAAATGGACCCATTTGGCATCAAAGCAACAACATAGCAAAAGGTGTGAATTATGGATGAAAAGTAAACCTGTACATTTTCCAATATGAGACACGAATGTCTTTTGATGAATGACTATTGTACTTATCGTTGATGATGTTGATGATATTGTTGACGATGATGATGATGATGAAGATACAAAGGTCAATGAGAAACCAATGGCTGTCCAAACGAATCACCATCCACCATGTGCTTCCAGGCAAATGTTTCTGACTTGAGTGTATAATCCCAAGGAGTCCACGATAGGGTGTGAAGTAGCAATCTTAGCATAGGAATGCTTCCCGTATTCACACATTAAGCATACCCGCAGTAAAACTATCAATATAAAAGAGTCCTTATTGATTGAGCTTGAAACACACACATTTCTCAATCTGGACTCTTCAGCATTGCAGGTAGCATAAGAAGAAGGCCATGCTTCCTCCTAACCAAACAATACTCTCCCTCTACTACTACACCTGTAGTTAAATTAGAGGAGGAGAGCAGCTTAGAGCCCCTAGAGGGCTGTAGTAGACCTGCAACCTACTATAGACCCATAGTAACAGCACTATGGGCAGTTACATACCCCCCTGCTCAGTGGAAGATTTGTCATAGCCGTGACAAATCTTAAGATTTTGTACATGGTAGGTATCAACATTGGTGGGATCAGACACAAGAGTAACAGCGTAATTAACAGGACCTAACCATTTAACAACCTTTGCGGGGCCTTTCCATTTTGCGGAAAGTTTGGCCATAAAGCCATCATCTGCTCTGGATAAGGGGTGAGTCCGTACCCAAACTATATCCCCAACCTGAAATTGAGTCTGTTTGCGGCGCTGGTCATAGTACCGTTTCTGCTTGGCTTGCGCCTGTTCTACATTCTCCTTTACCAGGCTGATGAGGTCTTTTTGTCGATCAAGTATGGGATAAACAGGGTTGTTGGGGTCAGGTGGTTGTTGAAGAGCTCTTTCCATAGGTCCTTTGAGTTTACGCCCAAGGGCTATTTCTGCTGGTTTAAACCCTGTGCTCTCATGCCAAGCAGAATTAATGGCAAATCTGAATTCTGCTAACCATTTGTCCCACTGCCGATGTTGCTCTTCTACGTAGGTTGCAATCATGGTTTTTAGGTTACGATTTACCCGCTCCGTCAGATTTGTCTGAGGATGGTAAGCTGTAGCCAACTTTTGGACAACTCCCCACTGTTTTCACATCAAGTTGAGAAGGTGTGAACTGAATTGTGCCCCTCGATCTGATACTAGATAGGCTGGGGTTCCCCATCTGGTGAAGATCTCTTCTACAAGAATTCTGGCTATTTGAGGTGCTTTGGCTTTTCTCAAAGGAAACATTTCCAACCATTTGGAGCAGTAATCGACGGTAACACGATGTTCATTCTGTTTGGCACTTTTGGGGAAAGGACCCATGAGGTCAACACCTATCATGTACCCAGGTTCGACCACAGGAGTACTCTGCAAATGGCCAGACAACTTTCTCAGTGAGGGCTTGTACTTTTGACAGACATGACATTCTCTACAATATCTCCACACATCAGCTCTTATGCTAGGCCAGTATACTGTGTCTAGAAGTCTAAGAAGAGTTTTTAATTTTCCTAGATGACCACTGAGTGGGTTGTCGTGGGCATATTGCAGAAACGCTTCCCGATGAATGGATGGAATTACCAGTTGGAGTTTCTGTCCTTCCTGACCGTCGGGCACACTGCGAAACAAGAAACCATTTCTTACCATATACTGAATTCGTGAAGCATTAGGGGTCGTCTTATCCTATGCTTTGGCAATTAATTCTTGAACTTCACTGTCATTACTTTGTGATATGGCAGTTTGAGTGAGGTCTACCGGCATGTTGACTTGTGGTGCAGTGGTCTTGGGAGCATTTACAACGAAAATGGTATCAGGCGAAGCATTGTGACTTTGAGTTCTGGATAATACGTCCGGTACTATGTTGCACTGTCCCTTCCTGTACCTTACAGTGAAATGGAATCCTTGTAAGTGTATTGTCCGGCGAATGAGGCGAGAGGAGGGCTTTGGATGTTGGAAGACCCACGTCAGGACGGCATTGTCGGTGACTAATTCGAAGGGCCGACTTTCAATGTATGGTCGCCACTTCTCTACAGCCCAGACTACAGCCAAGCACTCTTTCTCTGATACTGAGTATGCTTTCTCTGCTCCTCTGAGCAACCGGGATGCATAGGCGATCACATGCTCTTCTCCTGATGATTCCTGTGTAAGAACAGCTCCTAAGCCAATGTCACTTGCGTTCGTCTGCACTCGGCTTGCTAAAATCAGGTGTTATTAAGACAGGAGCTTGTACCAGATATTGCTTGATTGTCAAATGCATGCTGACATTTTGAATTTTTCTGCTTTAAAGCATGTGGTGGTGCAGCTTTCTCTGAGAAGTGGGGAATAAATCGGTGGTACCAGCCTGCCAATCCTAAGAACCGTTGGACGTCCTTGATGGATTGAGGTATGGGGAATGATTTCACTGCAAAGACTTTAGATGGATCTGTTTTTACCCCCTCGTCTGATACTATATGACCAAAGAATGCAAGTGATCTCTGGATGAAGTTGTATTTCTTCAGGCTAAGTGTGAGTCTGGCTTTATGGAGACATGTCAAAACTTGGTGGAGGTGTTCTGACATGGTTTTGGAATAAATGACAATGTCATCAATATATACCATGCAACATTTACCCTTCACTTCTCTGAGAATATGTTCCATTAGCCTTTGAAAGGAGGCAGCTGTGTTTTTCAGGCCGAAGGGAAGACAAAGAAATTCATATAGCCCTGTGGCTGTTACGAAAGCTGTCTTCTGAATGCTGTCAGACTCCATCTCCAGCTGCCAATAACCACTCTTTAAGTCCAGAGTACTGAAGACAGTGGCACCGTGTAGTGACTCCAGGATATCCCGTATCTGGGGCATGGGGTAGGCATCTAGGTGGGTCTTGGCATTCAGTTCACAGTAATCAATACAAAGTCTAGATCCTCCATCCTTTTTTTGAACTACCATCACCGGAGAAGCCCAAGGAGATGTAGACGGTCGAATGATCCCTTTGTCTAGTAGATCCTGTATTTGTGCTTCAATGAACTGTTGTTTTTCCATAGAGACCTTGTATGCACGTCGCCTTACTGGTACTTCATCAGTGGTAATGATGCAATGTTTAAAAAGGTTGGTACAGCCAATTTCCTGGGTACAAACAGTAGGCCAGTTTAACATCAGACTCTCCAGCTCTTTTTTTGTCTGTAGGTCTGTGTCTGCTGCCAATGTAAGTTGATGTATGTATTGACAGGTTTCATCACTGCAGGCAGGTGATGAAATGGCAAGGTAAAAATGCATGGTGGAGCAGGCGTCATGAAGAAAGGGGAAAGTTTTTACTTTCATAGCTCCTTCTGAAGTGGGCAGACTGTACTGAGCTTTGTGAAAGTCTAGAACCATTCCGGTCTTTAACAGAAAATCCATTCCTAGTATGATAGGTACTGTCAGGTCAGCATGCCGCATTATGAAGAGTGTCAGTAACAGCACTATGGGCAGTTACAGCACACATTAGTCAAATAACACAGGGATGCGAATGTTGTGTGTCTGTCTTTAGGTTAGTGAATAATATATTGAAATTGTTCTTTTAAGGAAGGAGAATCAGGCTTTAATATATCTCTATCTAGCTGTAGCTCTGTCTATCCATCTATTCCATCCATCTACATGTCAGTTTGTCTGGAAATGTAGCTGTCTGTTAGGAATGATTTTTAAACATTGTACTTTTTCTTGAGAAATTCTTCAAAGGCTTGAGACTATAAACTGCGACACTGACAAATCCTAAACCACAAGAATGACCCCCCTGAGAAGGTAAATAAAATGTATTTGTTTGAACGTATGCATGTTTATGTAGTCAACGTTACATGCTTTTAATTTACGTGTCCTACATTTTTTTTCTTGGCAAATACAAGGCCTAGGAATTAGTCCTACTAATATTCTGGCAGCCATCATGTGGACATCAGGGTGGTACATCGTGTTCTGCTACGGTAAAAGAAAATAACGTCTATATTTTTGTTGAAAATGGTCTCATAGTACAAAAATCTACTACACCTACTATTTACACCTTGTCTTCTGTGTATTATTTGACAGGCTTATCATTCACTGTAAGGCAAGCATGATGTACAGGTAGTTAAAGAAGCTCTGTAGCTTTGTCTATACAAATATTGTGTTCTGTACTATGTCTTTGACTAGGCTTTCCAGTAGCACACCTTCATGAGAGATTGTAATATTACTTAATTGTATTCTCATCTCAAACTTGTGCCCTGACCTGCTTTGCACAGTGGTCAGGGATTGCATTATTGTTACTCTTTCATACCTTTTTTAATTCGTTTTTTTTTTTTTTTTTTGGGTGTGAATTGCTCTCCGGCTCTCGGGTGCATCGACAGTTATTTCCCTTGTACGTATCCTACAGGATATAAATACTCACCACGTCCTGCAGAATTTCAGATCTATCCTGCAGGAGGTGTGTGTTAAATTATTAAATAGACCTGCAGGACATCATTCCTGGAGGATATAAATCCTGCATATCATTTTTTTCTCTCCATAGAATTCCTGCAGGTATTTCACCAGGAAAACGAGCTGACAGTCCTGCAGGACATCTGCATAAAATTCCTGCAGGATTCCTGTAGGGGATTATTTTGTAAGGGCTATTAAAAGGCTAGTTGTCTTAGGAAATGTGTAACTGGGTGCGTTGACAGTAAAGTGAATGAGGTCTACAAGAAAATTTCAGTATATAAAGACAGTCACATTATTATTATTATTAGTAGTAGTAGTAGTAATAGTAGTAGTATTAATAGTAGTAGTAGTAGTAGTATTACTGTTATTATTATTATTATTAACTAATCATTAATATAATAATAATAATAAAATAATAATAATAATCATTATTATTATTATATTTATTATTATTATTATTATTGTTGTTGTTGTTATTGAGCTTCTTCTTGACCATGCACGAGACTTCACGGTGGGCGGAATCCTTCCAGTTCTCGCGAGATTTGCGGTTGCTAGGATCACGATGTCTCCTTAGCAACCTACCTGGGATGTAGCTTTAGACACCATTTCCGTCCGTTAAACATGTAAGGAATAAGTTTTGCTACTCCTGTAGCTAATTACATCTTAAATAGTATAGCAATGTAATATGAATTATACATGCATACCTGTTTATATTCAGATATATTTATATATATTTTTTAACCTAAGACTGATGTGAGAACCGAAGCTGAAATTAGCAATTAGCTTTGCTGAATATTTTATGTTTTGGATATGGTTGCTAGTTTAGAGCTGGTTTTTAGTTAGGTTATTATTATTTATTTATCTATTTTCATATTTAACTAAAATTAGCAAAGTAGATAGCCCTGAAAGGTTTAAATCCAGTTGTTCTTGATATGAGGTGAATAATATTTATAGTAAAATAAAAAGTAGAACTCTTATATAATGTTTTCAGGAATAAACAGGATGATTATATTAAACGCCCAAAAAAACAGGAAGTGACGCTTCCTCACTACTCACGTATTTAATTACAAACACTGACACTTTTTTTTTTTTTTTTTTTGGAATTGGTTGTGCCTATGAATGGCTGTGACTTGACTAAACTTGTCCCAATCACTTCATTTCCATTATAGATTCCTACCATCTTTATCCTGGGGGTGGAACCGGAGCCTGTCCCAGGAACACGAGGCGTGAGGTGGGAATACACCTCAGTCCGTCGCAGATCACCACACACACACACACACATTCACATCTAGCGGCGACGTAGCATCCAAGCATCCACAATCCACCTCCTGGCACGTTTCTGGGAGGTGGGAGGAAACCGGAGAACCCGGAGGAAACCCACGAGACAGACGCTGACCTGAGATCAGTTACACACCACACTGGCTACATTCACATGCGCATCAAATTCCGATTGAGGTCTGCGTTCGGGTTGGATACGACGTTTACATGCGTGCAGGCATCGGAATATTCCTGTATACACGGAGAATATAGTCCTGTTCCTATTCCTAAATACTAAGCATCAGTTCCTTGTGGACTGAGCGTACACAGAGATCTCCTTTCAGAGGATTTTCCGAATAAAGGTGTTTATACATGCAACAAATTTACGATTATTCCAGGGATGAGAATCGGAATTTCAGGAATCCGAATAGTGTCGTAATCAGATTACATGGCGATTAATATCGGAATGTTGATGTGCATGTAAACGTAGCCACAGATTCCTAATAAACCCTTTTTAAAAAAAAAATCCGTGCAAAATAAATGAAGCCTGATGGAAAGGACGACGCGTACCACGATGTTATTACATCACAAGATCAACATCATGTGATCAGATTTTCTAGATCTGTTCGACAGGATCTGTTTAACTTTCTATGCGTTCGTGCAGAACTAGTGCTATGGCAGAAACGGCGGAGAGCAAGAAGGAGGAGGCAGATTACAAGCGGCTGCACAGTTTCCCTCTGATTAGGGTAAGAAACTCCTGAGCTTTCGTTCGTTCTTTCTTTCTTTCTTTCTTGTCGGTTATTTTCATTTCCTCCACAAGTTAACACGTCCCGCTGATTAGGACACACCCCAACAAACGTAGGAGTAATGTGTCCGAGTGGTTGATATCCGAGTGTGATTTCGAGTACGGGGTATGGTGTGAAGATAACACTCTCGTCTCTTTTTTTTTTTTTTTTTTTTTTTTTAGAAACTCGTTCTCTTGGCAGTTCCCAGTCTTTCAGGTGTCTCATTCTCTCTCTCTCTCTCTCTCTCTGTGTGTTTTTTCTCGCAGCACACAGACATGCCGGAGGAAATGAGGTTGGAGACGATGGAGCTGTGTGTTACAGCGTGTGAGAAGTTTGCAGCCAACAACGAGGTGTGTGTGTGTGTGTGTGTGTGTGTGTGTGTGTGTTTGACTTGACACGCAGTCGAATGCAGTGCTTAATAATGACACACTCGCTGGCCTCAGGTACATTTACACCAGAGGTCACAAAGGATCGTCCGTCCGCATTTGTGTATTGTATTTGTGTATTTGTGTATTGTGCCTTAAGAGTGCAGCCAGGATGATAAAGGAGTCGATGGACAAGAAGTTTGGCAGCTCGTGGCACGTGGTGATCGGCGAGGGCTTCGGGTTCGAGATCACGCACGAGGTGAAGAACCTCCTGTACATGTTCTTTGGGGGAAGTCTGGCTGTGTGCGTGTGGAAGTGCTCCTAGCGCTCACGTCCTCTTCCTGAAGCACAAACCAACCACTGCTGCAGACAAATCACAAAATCCCTCGATCCCTGATCCCTTCACACACACACACACACACTCACACACCAAAAAAAAACAAAAAAACTCAGCGATGAAATTTATCTAGAGAAATGTGACATTTCACGTTTTTTTTTCTCTTTGTTTCGACGACTCTCACTTTCTGTGTACTGCCAGACCATCTGGGTGTTTGGTGCTGTTTCTGCTTTTCTCTCTCTCTCTCTCTCTCTCTCTCTCTACACCTCCTCTCCAACTGTCCCTCTCAGCCTGTCCTTCTTTGATACCTGATGTTCAGGAAATGTATTTTTATAATAATTCAAAAAAAAAAAAAATCTATTTTTCTAGACTTAGGCTGTGAATATTACATGTATATAGTTTATAAAATGTAATTGTCAACTTTTGCACAATTTGTGAATTAGTTTTTTTCGAATTTTATTGTGGATTAAAAAAAAAAAACATTCCTGATACATTTGCTTGCGTGGTGGAATACTGGCATGCCTCAGAAAAAAAAAGAAAAAAGCTGTGTTCAAATCACGTTCGGTCTCCATGAAATATGTCTGTATCACTATACTTCCTGCCATCTCTCTTCTGTAGTTTCACAAGTGTGTGTGTGTGTGTGTGTGTGTGTGTGTATTAGGATCCCAGTGATCCCAGAGTAGCTCACAGAGCTGGCTTCATGCCTAAACCACACCCAAACAGTACAGGCAGCTCAAATAGTGGAGGAAACGCGAATAAATTTAGTGTCAGATGGCACAGTGTGTGCAAGATACCCAGTCTGGGGCTCTGGAGCGATAGACAAAAATCTTGAATATGTGTATTTGTTCCTATATCTTCATGTGTGTGTTTGTGAAACAGGTAGCCAGGGTGCTGTGACCTGACCGCGTGCGCTTCTCCTGATAAACAGACGCTCGGAATCATCATTGCGCAATGATGTCAATAAAATTGCTCTCCAAACTCAGCAGTACAGCGACACACAAACACAAAGCCACCCAGGGGATAGTCATGAAGAACAGCCAAGGGTCAAAGAGAGAGAGAGAGAGAGAGAGGAACAATGTGTGTGGTGTGTTTGCATGTGTGTGTTCATGTTCTTTATCCATCCTATCCAGCGTGTATGGATCAACACCATACAACTATATATGGTCAACTATTTCAAGTACAAGCATTTTTTTCCCCCCATTTTTTTCATTACACACTCTTTACACACACAGTTCAAATAAATGTAATATAGCGACATGACAGCCGTTTACATTTCTCAGGTTTTATGTGTCTATGTGTGTTTCCTTGGGCCCTTTTTAAAAGGTTTGTCCCGGGCCTGGGCAATATACCATAAAGCATCCTACCTGTGACCCCCAATCATACCTTTCAACTTACAGACCAAATAGGGGCCATTATAAATATATTAATTAATAAAAACAATTAAAATCCTGCATCCTGGTGGCTCAGGGGCCATAAGTGAATACTTATTCTACTTATAGCTCGATTATAAAAGTTGTTCTATGCATGGAACCCTGTCTCTAATGCACACTCATGTGACAAAAGGGGCAAGTAAACACACTCAGTTCAGTTCAGATCGTCCCAACCTGGCAGCGCTCCTGTTCCCTGAGAGAGAAAGGAGGAGAGGTGGGAGCAAACAGATGAATAAAGCAACATGAGATACCAAAATTCGCTCTCTTGTTCCTGAGGAGCCACAAAAAACAGGTAAGGGCATAAGGGACATCTTTAAACCTTTATTGTCCAAGTCTATTAAAGAGAGTAACAGGATTCTACACAGTATGAGAGCGTGTCGGTGCCGCCGCTTGAAGGGTGTGTGTGCCTTGATGTTGTGTGTGACGCTGGCTCTGCACGTGCTGGTAATTCTACTGCTTCTGTCGACGTTCGCCTCAACCTGTGAGCCCAGTCAGCGGCCTCAAACTCAACCTCATAACCTCACCTCAGCCAACCTCACACGCTCTTGCTCTACCAGCACGGCTAAGCCTGTGAGACAAAAGCGTGTACGAGAAGCTGACCTTGCCAAGCTGGAGGCTTTGTTCTCCCACGCGCTGTATACCCTGCATGCTCCATCCAGTCCTGATGACGACACTCTTCTGCGAATCCGAACCCAGGAGACCGAGGAGCACAACGCACAGCAGTGGTGAGGCGCACTCATACAAGGCCATGTAAATAAAATTTATGTTAGATGTCAGAGCTGGGAATTTCCTCTTAATGTCCCTTCCCAGAGCAGTAATAAGCTACACCTACAGTGATAAACGCAAATGCAAATCAAATCCGTCTGTCACTAAAGGGGAAAGGACGGGGTACGTGAAAGACGCGCATTTGCTTCTGGTAGAGGTTAAGGCATCAGAATACTTCATACAGTTCATATTGCTATGACTTACTGGCTTCCATGAACAACAAGACGTAACCAGAGCAAACGGATGTTTTTTTTTTTTTTGTGTGGAGGCCAGTACTATACCGCAAAGCGTATGTCAGCTTTGTAAGCTAACAAAGATAGTTTTGCCTTTCCACAACCCTTGCAAAATGTCGTCTCTGCTTTAATTATGCTGAGGCCTTGACTTTCACATTGTGCTGACTTTATCCAGGTGGCTTTGTCCTGTGAATTCATGTGAGCCAGTAGAAAACAAGTGGGCGTGACTGTCGTGTCTTTGGTTGGTTGGTTAAAGAACAAATGGAAGAGCTGCTTATTATTAAGTATCAGTTTCTTTTTTTTTGTCTTACTGTTCTGTTGCTTGTGCCATCTCGTCCACTCACATACGCTAGGGTTTTTTGTGGTAAAATCTTCTTGGTAGCAATGTTCGCATCTCTGGTGTCAGTTAATTGATAATCAGGCATTTGGAAATGTTGCATATGTTGCCTTGGCCAATCTCAGTCCATTTTTTTATACTTCTATTTCCTCCCATTCAGGTTAAGTAACAGCAAGGAGGGCTATGATCCTGTCCAGTGGAACAGCAGTACAGAGACCCACCCCCCCTGGCTTCGGTTCCACCTCGGCATCTCCCGTTGGCAGCTGTATCAGCACCGAGACACCAACCTGCCTGCTCTTCTGGAACAGCTGTCAACCCACCGCATCATCAGTGCAGGTAACTGATCCTAATCCTGACCTCCAATCCTAAACCTAGGGTTAGGGGTTAGGGTTAGGGTTACAAACTGATCCTAATCCTGAACACCGATCCTAAACCTAAGGTTAGGGGTTAGGGTTAGGGTTACAAACTGATCCTAATCCTGACCTCCGATCCTAAACCTGGGGTTAGGGTTACAAACTGATCCTAATCCTGACCTCCGATCCTAAACCTAGGGTTACGGTTAGGGGTTAGGGTTACAAACTGATCCTAATCCTGACTTCCGATCCTAAACCTAGGGTTACGGTTAGGGGTTAGGGTTACAAACTGATCCTAATCCTGAACTCCGATCCTAAACCTAATCTTACATCAGGAAGATTGAGAGCGAAAGAGAAGGTGAGAGAGTGTTAGAGCAGGGAGACCTCTAGTGTAGAAGATTGGTCTCTACACATAGACCTTTCTATCTTTCGGTGAAATTCTAAGGCTAGTAATTAACGTGTTGCAAGAAAAACATACAATCATTGAATCAGGTGACATTTTCTGTAAGGAGCAACGCATCTAACATTCATTTAAGATTCGGGAATCTCAGGTGACAGGGCTTTTGTAACAGTTTTGCCATGTTTCAGTTCAGAAAACAGGAGGAACGCAGCTGAAGTTGGTGATTACGTTTTCTAACTATGGACAAGCGCTCTTCAAGCCCATGAAGTGAGTCAAGCTGGTGATCACACTCACATATTGTCATATACAGTATCTTTAGTATGTACTAATTCACCTTCAAATCTCTCTCTACTCATGTTGGATAAGACATTAAGGGTCATTTGACCTGGTATCAGTCTATTTTTCTAGCATTTCCTCAGCCCTATTTAACTTTTTTTTTACCAGAGGCCAAAAAAAAAAAAAAAAGAATTTGTGCCTGTTTAGGTTTAAATTTTATCATTTTATTATGGCGATTGTATACGGTATTTTACTATCAGAAAAAGCTTTAGTTGTGTTGTCTGTTTTATCTCTGTACTAATGTTATTGTGGAGAGGTGTGAGATGTTTGCCAAGCAGGGGGGCTCGCACCCTTCCCCTTTCCCATCGCCCTGCTCACCAGCAGCTAAACACAGAGTCACGATACTCTACATACAGAAACCCAACAACGTCCTGACAGACTTGTGGCGATAAAATAGTTCATTTGTTCATACTGATTGAAAGTGTCTGATAAGTCGATTTCCATTCCGCTGGCAGAATGGAAAGCCTACGTTACATTCTACGTTAAACCTCTTTGTGTTATTTAACCCCTTCTGTTTTTGTTACAGGCAGGAGAGGTATGAAGAGACTAATGTGAATCTGTACTATTTCTCGGACTTTGAGAGGCACAATGCTGAAATCGCAGCCTTTCACCTAGACAGGTACGCGCAGAGACACTGCTATTGTCACTTTGTGAAAGTTAATATCAAAACATGTTCACTCCGTTGCTTCTTCTTCCCGTCTCTTGTTCCCTACGCCTTCTCCCTCTTTAAGGATTCTGGGTTTCCGGCGTGTACCTCCGGTTGTGGGAAGACTAGTTGATGTAATTAAGGAAATTAAAGACATCACCACTGACCACAAATTGGCCAGGACCTTCTTCAATTCTCCAGGTTTGGTCTACATGCAGAACATGCAACAAAAAAAAAGAAACGAAAAAACATAATTTCCTTAAGCAGCCATTGTTTACCTCATTTTAAGTTAGCAATAATTCTTGAAAACCAACATTTAGTTACCTTGTTGTAGGTACGTGTGGCCTAACACAAAGCCAAGTTACAGTTACTACCCCAAAATGATTATCTTCCCAAAACAGCTGAAGTGTTTTATTCCTCTTATACCATGAAGGCGTTAATGTCAGAACTGCTGTTATACAAAATGACCCTTGAATCCAAACAAGAAACTCAATAGCACTGTGTTAATAATAATAATGATAATAATATATAATATTGTTACAGATTCTAACTGATTTGTGAAAACCGTGAACACACAATGATGGTTCCTGCCTTTGTATATTGTACCTGCGCTTGCTGACTTTCAGAAAACCTACATAAACGATGCCTTGCATCTCACTGTGTGTGTGTGTGTGTGTGTGTGTGTGTTTGTCAGTGGGAAATTCGTGCTTTTATGGCCAGTGCTCATACTATTGTTCGACGGAACATGCAGTGTGCGGCCGACCCCGTGCTATCGAGGGCTCCCTAGCAGCCATGTTGCCTGACCTTTCCCTGTCTCCTCGCCGCTCCTGGAGAAACCCATGGAGGCGCTCATACAGCCGCAGCAAGCTCGCTCTGTGGGTAAAGAGTGTGTGTGAGACAATTCTAGTAGCGTAGTGTGACATGTAGGACCTACAAAGTGTATATAGAATATAGAAATTATTATTTTTAAGCATGTAGGATGCATGCATGTATGTATGTATGCCGAATTACCTTTTTTTATTATAGCACGTCCCATAGTGCTTTATTCCACTTATACCACATCAATTTGCCAATGATAAGAATTTTTAATTAAAGAACAACACATCATACTTTTTTTATCCATTTATAGTTACGTTTCATGCTGTGTAACAGTCGCGAAACAGGTTATTTCATGTTATCAGGTGGGAGAAAACGCCAGCATACTGCGACATGGTGAAAAAGACTCCGCCCTATGACCGAGGCACCCGACTGGTCGATCTCATCGATATGACCATTTTGGACTTCCTGCAAAGTAAGAATTAAACTAGCCCATTTAAAAGGTCATTATTACTTCCAGACGAATTTTGAATTGTTATAAAGTTTCCGTTAATTGTCGCTGATTTTTTTTTCCCCTTCCAATTTCCGAATTCTCTTCTATGTTATGGAATTGTAGGTAATATGGACAGACACCACTATGAAACATTTGAAATTTTTGGCAACAACACGTTCCTTCTACATTTAGATCACGGAAGAGCGTGAGTATTTAGATGCAACTAGATCTTTGGACACATTTTGGGTTATATTGTATGTCATACTGTTATGGTATTCTCTGTATGTGTGTGTGTGTGTGTGTGTGTGTGTGTTTATATGCCATAGGTTTGGTCGTTACTCTAAAGATGAGCCATCAATACTTACTCCTCTCGTGCAGTGCTGCAGGTAAATCAACATCTATTTTTCGTTTCCCTTTAAATCCCAACAAATGTACAAATAATCCTTAAGTGGACCAAAATACAGCACTGAAAGTTTTTCATATATGCAGTTCCTTGCATAAATATTCACCCCCCTGAACCGTTCTACATTTTGTATTGTTACAACCTGGAACTGAACAGGACTTATATCTCATGAATCTCCCCAAAATATCCCATAAGACTGACATGGAGGGGAAAATCAACAGCGTTTCTAAAATGATAAAAGAAGTGACTGCATAAATATTCATCCGTGTTGCCGTGAAAGCCCTAAATCAGTTCCTCTGCAATCAGTTGCCATCCGAATTCACATAATTAGTTGAATGGAGTCGACCTGTGTGCAGTTAGTGGTATGGAACGGTATCAATCAGAGTTTGGTTATAAAAAATATCCCAAACTTGGAACATCCCATTGAGCACCATTAAATCCATTATTAAAAAAACTGATTTACCGCGTCTCTGTCTGAAAAAGACAGACCACTAAAAGTCAGTGCCCGGGTAATTAGTCATTCGATAGAGAAGCAACCAAGAGGCTGAAGCTGGTCACTCAACAAAGCTAGGCATGCTGAAAGACCTGCTGGAGATTCAGCAAACATGTGGGGAAAAATATTCTTAGCTCTGATGAAACTTTTTGGCCTTGGCACAAAGAGCTATGCTTGCCAGAAACCCAACACCCTGAGAACACCATCTTCAGAGTGAAGCTTGGTGGTGGTAGCATCATGTTACCCTTGGTGGTTCTTGGTGGATGTCCTCTGCTAGGTGGAATTGGGTGTGTTGCCATATTCTTTCCTTTTTTAAGTAAACAGTTCTGGTTACAGATGAGCAACTCTACCGTATCATACTTCAGTGACCAGTGGAAAAGGGTTATTATTCATTCATATTATTCATTCCTTGTTTTACTGTCTCACTCTTTCTGGAACAGAATCCGCCGTTCCACGCTGCTTCGCCTGCGTCTGCTCTCATCCCCTCAGTACCGTTTGAGCGATGTCATGCGGGCGTCTCTGTCTCAGGATCCACTGGCTGCCGTGGCCCCCCTCCTCACCGAGCCTCACCTTTCTGCTTTAGACCGTCGTCTGGCGGCAGTGCTTCAGCGCGTCCAGCGCTGCCTGCTTCAGCACCAACACCACCACGATGTCATATACGATGATATCACTGACTACTCAGGCTAGGAAAGTGCTAGTGATGTTCTTTTTTAAGTGTTATTGACTGATTTGTTTACTGTAATTTTGCATTGTGTGCTCACTGAATGGATGCCATTATAGTATCACAAATTACAGTCTGGGCAACTAAAAAAAAAAAGCGACTGTTTTGAAAGCAGATGGTCACTGGAACATTGTGTAAGAGCACTTGATCTTCTTAAGTAGAGACACGACTTGCTGATTTCTATTATATATTCATTTATATAACAAAGCACAATTAGCACACTTTTTTTTTTCTTGGTATGCTCATACATTCATTCATCATCAATAACCTGCTCAGGGTCGTGGTGAGATGGGAAATACCAAAAATAAATATTTAAATAATTATAATTTT
>CM040999.1:15330810-15369350 GCA_022985145.1 Pangasius djambal | reverse complement strand
TTGTGATGTTGGAATTTTCAGGGAAGGTGTAATAACTGTGTATGTTCACTGATGAGCCAATCAGAGAGCAGATAGTCTGGGTGGAGTAAGTCACACTCCAGCAGCTCTTCTGATCAAAAAAACCTGAAACACACAAACTGAGTTAGAACAGATATCTAAACTTGTATCACTCATTATAAAGCATCACTCAGTCATCAATCACTGCATGTGAGTTTACTGTAATCTAACAGAAGCTTCCAGTGAGATGATGACAGAGTGAGTGAAGTTTAAAGTGAGTTCTTACAGACAGCAGGAGAGCGAAGCTCCTCATGTCCGCTTACAGCACAGGAGTAGCTGCCTGCATCCCAACTACTGTCAGACCGAGACAGTTCATTTGTGTACTGGTCAGTAAGACGCTGTCCGTTCTTGTACCAGATGTAAGTGGGGTTGTTAGGCAGAGTGCAGGTGGTGCTGCAGCTCAGCTTCTTTCGCCCTCTACCTGAGTCTGATACTTCAACCTTCAGATCTGCAAGTAATAAGCATGGTTTGTTGTTATCTTCAAATGTAGAATAACTTTATAGCTAACTTATCCTTGCTCATACAGCATTACCTGTGACAGACAGAGAGACTCCAGGTTGGCCGGTGTATCTGCCTGTAGGATCATCAGTGTAGAATCTGAATCTGTATGTTTGAGTGTCTCTCTCTCTCAGGTTAGTGATTCTCAGACTACAGTTATTCTGGGAGCTGTGTGTGTACTGCACTCGGCCCTGATACTCCTCATCCTCTCTCACATCCACAGGCTCAACATCAGCCTGCTCTTTAATGAACCAGAACACTCCTGTGACCTCGTAACGATCAGGGAAGGTGTAATAACTGTGTAAATCCACTGATGAGCCAATCAGAGAGCAGATAGTCTGGGTGGAGTAAGTCACACTCCAGCAGCTCTTCTCATCAGAAACACCTGAAACATCCAAACTGAGTTAGAACAGATATCTAAACTTATATCACTCATTATAAAGCATCACTCAGTCATTAATCACTGCATGTGAGTTTATTGTAATCTAACAGAAGCTGCCAGTGAGACGATGACAGAGTGAGTGAAATTTAAAGTGAGTTCTTACAGACAGCAGGAGAGCGAAGCTCCTCATGTCCTCTTACAGCACAGGAGTAGCTGCCTGCATCCTCACTACTGTCAGACCGAGACAGTTCATTTGTGTACCGGTCAGTAACATGCTGTCCGTTCTTGTACCAGATGTAAGTGGGATTGTTAGACAGAGTGCAGGTGGTGCAGCTCAGCTTCTTTTGCCATATACCCCAGTCTGATACTGTAATCTTCAGATCTGCAGATAATAAACAAAGTGAGGCATGTTCATAAAGTTAAATATATAATTGAGCGTGTGTGTGTGTGTGTGTGTATTACCTGTAACAGTCAGATGAGCTCCAGATGATGCTGATATCCAGTCTCTTCTCTGTGTAACTTTAAATCTGAAGTTATAAACTCCAGAGTCACTCACACTCACATTCCTCAGTGTCAGCTCACAGTCAGACGTCACTGTGCTTACAGACACTCGTCCTGAGTATCGTGGATCTTTGTTCAGGTCTTGTGGTTCTCCTTCAGAGCTCTGGACTCGATACCACTCTCTCTGTGTGACACTGGAGTATTTAGGTTTTGTAAATGTACAGCGGATTTTTACTGTAGATCCAGTAACAGCACAGAGACTCTGAGAGGAGAGAGTTACACTGTGCTGAGCCTGAACTCCTGGAACACACACACACACACACAGTGTGTTGAAATGGGCAGACTGTGTTTCAATTACTTTTAGTATCTCAATTCAGTTCGATTCAGTTTATATATATATATTTTTAACAACAGACACACAAACCAGCTTTACAGAAGCAGATTTACCTGCCAACAACAGGACAATTGCTGCTGCTGAAAAAAGTCTTGCTCTAAAAAAGTCTTGCTCTAATGGCTGCATCATCCTTTAAAGACAAATTATATTTAGTGATAAACATGAACAGTGCTAGAATTATATTTCACTTTTGGTTTAACCACGTAATAAAAACTTATAATACACGCATGTAAAACGATTTAACCGATGGTTACGTCAATAAAAAATACAGATGGAAAAGTACACAACTAGGAAAAGTTTCAATCTTACAGAAGCCCTGAAATGCAAGTTGTGAATAAAGCTGAAGTGCCATGGCATGATTTTGACTTAATATCTCAGTATTTAGACTTAATAACTAGTCATTTCAATATATTATCTTGTTATTTTAACTTAATTTGACTCATAACAAGTATACTGACGGAATTACACACTGGTCATAGTGGATATTTTGACCATTGAATGTTATTGTACCATATCTTTCAAACATAAAAGAAAAATCAATGCAAGATTTCTTGTTTGGCATCCACATCGTCGTATTTGCGGTTTACAAACGTTTTACAGAGGTTTATACAAACTGAATGGTACGAAGCGACACTGTGGGCTAGGGGTAATGAGCCCAGGGCTGTTGAATCACAGTCATGTCACATGATTACGTAGAATGACACGCCCCTAAAATATGTTTGGAGGAGAAACTAGAAGTTGTTACTGTAGATCGAGCACACATTGTTGAATTGAAGCACAAATTGCGCAAAAGGACAGATGACAGAACCGTAAGATTAGTGTTTTCCAGTTTGAAGAAAAGAGTGTACCATGTTTACTATTCAGATTCAGGTTCACAGCATGAACCCAGGCAAGCATTACGGGCGTGAAACTCTAAGAAATCACTAACAATCATGAAACATATACAGTATGTGTCAACTAAATTCTATGAAAGCAATGTCTGGCTTACTGAGTGTCTGGGAAACAGCATACTGAATTACTTATGAGCTAATATTCAGTAAATAAGGAAGGGAAAATAAGGAAGAAGTCTTCAGAGGTACCAGACTCAAAACCCCTCCTCATCTGGGTGACACCTGATAGTGTGATTATAAGTCATTACTCTTCCACAGAATTATGCTATATACTCAAATAATACTAAGAGCATCAAAAGGATGTCCAGTATGAGAGCATCAGGGTTTTTTTTTTTTTGTGATTAGTCTTATTAGTCAATTGTGGGGTCTTAAATATTAAATCCAAACAACCAGGTAAGAAGCATAATATCTTGAAATAATGAGTTATCAAGAAAAAAATAACAGGATATTTCGTCAAAATAATGACATAGCACTTTTTTCAAATTTCTTTTCAAAGCTGGCAGTTCAGGGCCTCTGTACTACAGGAAGTGTAATGATATACTACTTGAGATTCAATAAGTGAACTAAGCATCACATATATTGTACCTTATTACTTACAAACAATTAATACTTACAATCCTATACTATTTGAATGTACCATATGATGAATAAAGCATAAAAACATATGAAAAATACTTACCTTTCCTGCACCGAGATCTTGTCTGGTATGTTGTTTGCACTGAAATAGAAACCTGAAGCAGGCTCACTGGTTTCCTTCCTCATTTACTTGAATAATTAGAATCATTCGTTTCAAAATGACTAAAGTGAGTTACTTTAACTTAGATTAAGTCCTTGTTGCGTACCATTGAATCTAAAATGACTTGCAGATGAAACATAATACAATCCAAGCATATACATTTTAAATGAACCTTGGTTTAGGTAGATAAGAGATCTGATGAAAGCAGTTGCTATGGCAAATGTTGCCTAAGAGAATAACCCTATAAGCTGACATAAAAAGCTCACACAGATGTTACGTATCCCTGTGAACACTAAGGAAAGTGTATACTGTAGTAAAATGAGTAAATATAGTTGCTGATCATAGTGAAAAAGGAGTAAAATGAGTCATTGTGAGGAGGTTTAGCGCCAAGGAAACCACTCACTGGAAAAGCTGAAATAGCGTTTACTGAAGCTTGGAGATTGCATGAAGGCTATACGGAGATGATTTCCTGAATCTAGCTGCTCACATGTATTCATTCATTCCTCTTCAGCAACAGCTTGATTCTGTCAACCCGGACCCTATAGGCCATGAGTGACTCCAATTATATTAGGAGGGTACTTTATGGTTGATACGCAAACCTCTTTTCATGTTGTACCTCCATAAAGAAATGGCTTTCATATTATTTTATATTTTCAATGTCTTTTTGTATTAAAACATTCAGATATAGACAAGGATAATTCAGGGGAATAGTCAACGCTTGCAAGACTCCATCAGGCATCTCTAAGACCAATAGAACATATTCTGACTAAATACATTATACGGCCAAAAGTATGTGAACACTTGTCCATCAAGTCCATATGTGCCCGTTCCAAAAGCATGGCCATTAATATGGTGCTTCCACTCTTCTTGGAAGGTTTTCCACTAGATTTTCAGGGCTTGGCTGTGTACCCATTCAGCCACAAGAGCATTAGTGAGGTCGGGCCACTGACGTCGGGTGAGGAGGCCTGGTGCACAACCGGCTTTTCAATTCATCCCAAAGGTGTTGAGTGAGGCTGAGGTCAGGGCTCGGGCCACTTGAGTTCTTCTACATCAACCTTGGGAAACCATGTCTTTATGAACCTCACTTTGTACACAGGGAGACTGTCATCATGACACAGTTTGGGGAAGAGCCACATACGGATGTGATGGTCAGATGTCCACAAACTTTTGGCCATATACAGTAGTGTGTGTCACGGAATTTAAGACAAGCTTTAAATGAGAAAGTGAGAAATGAAAAAGAATGTTATAATTTTCACTTCCCATTTCAGCGATGATTACAGTTTCAAAAGAGCACAGATTTGGGCCTTATTTCTAAACACGGCATATGCACGTAAGACAGGCCTTAAAAAGTACATAGATCAATTCTCGGCACACACCAGGACTCATAAAAGTAAACCTAATCACAATATTTGTGCTATCATACACGCTTCCAACCAAGGAAGCCATATTGTTAAAATAACATAAATTATTACTGGTAAATTATTGTTAAATTAACAGGTAAGCTAAATGGAGGAAGTGTAATGATAGGCACATCAAGCCTTCCATGTTTCTGCAATATCAATGAGACCATCACTTAAAGGTTTACAGTTCAGAAAAGCGTTCAGTATATCCACACTGTCAAGCAATTCCGGTAAGCGCTTTATCCTGGTCAGGATCACAGTGAATCTGGAGCCTATTCCGGGAACACTGGGAGGGCGGTGGGAATACACCCTGGATGGGAGGACGATCCATCATGCAGCACCATACACACACATATTCACACACTCATTCACACCTAGAAGCAATTTATCTCCAGGGGATTCTGGAGCTGTGTGGTGGCAGCATCACCCGCTACACCACAATACCATCTGCTTCTTTATATACACTGTTTATTGCTATTTTAAAAGGTTTTTATTTTTTTATATATCACACATCACTGCTTTTCTAACTGTGATTCAAAACAGCAACAGCAGCAGCTGTGGTTAAAACTCCGATCACACATTCTTGTCAGAGAACATCGTTTGGTGTTTTTTAAAAAAAAAAAAAAAAAAATATAGATTATTTTCATAATTTAATACAGTTCTTTCTTAAAGACATCTGGCTCTCAAGTTCAAAATCAAAATTTCACCAGATCTCCCTGATAAACCTCCATTTTTGACATCTTTTTTTTTTTTTTATTAAAATAAATGTCTGTATGTATACAATACACCTTGAAAATGAGTAATATTATAATCATACACACAGCACAGCACTAACATGCAAGCACATAAAAAAATCTCACAAAGCATCAAATTCAAAATAAAAAAAATGAAAGAAAGGACATCATGACATTGATAAAAGCAATGAAAACCAACGTAACCAATAATGCCTAATACTTGGAATTGTTACAGGTTGGTATTTACTGCACTGCTTTTAAATGTATTACTAAACAATCACTTCATAATTTACTTATATAAATAATCTTCTGGAGAAAAAAAAAGTAGCCGGACTTTTTCT
Organism: Pangasius djambal; assembly: GCA_022985145.1. Taxonomy (NCBI): domain Eukaryota; kingdom Metazoa; phylum Chordata; class Actinopteri; order Siluriformes; family Pangasiidae; genus Pangasius; species Pangasius djambal. The sequence goes on along the minus strand of CM040999.1, from coordinate 15,363,417 downwards.
TAACACAGGAAAGCTGCTGGAGATGTTGGATTTTATGGTCAGTTTAGCCTCTTCTTAATCTTTGGATGTCAGATTGCTGTAGATTTCATCCTCCCTGTAAAAATTTAACATTTTAATTAAACTATATAAATATATATATATAGATATAAAACGTGTATTTGGTAGTCATATTCACATGAGTAGGTTGATGAACGTCAATTACTCATAAAGTGCAATGCACAACACAGCTCATTTGCATTTAGCGACGCCCACAAAACTCCATAAAAGGTAAAGCTCACAGAGCAGACAGCACGAAATGAAGACAAAATGGTAGGAGAAAGGAATCTCTCAGAGGCAGAAATGGAGGTTATTTTTACTTATGTCTACACCAATAAAGAAAAAAGATTATTTAGTAACACAGCAGCACCTGAAAAGACCAACATCTTCGGTCAAATGGAACAAACGTATACGCCAGCTGAGACGTTTTATACAGCGGCATTTCGGAATTTATGGATTTGTGTTGCCTTTGCTATCCTGAATGATTGTTTTTAGACAATTAATATTTCTTTAGTTAATACCGGTAAATTTGAAACAAGTGGGCTCCACAAAAGTTTCATTAAATTTGTGTGTGTAACTGAAATAAGCATGCGATTTAAGCTTGACAGAGTAATCTGTGTATAAAATTGCAGCAACTCTTCGCCAAGTATATGATTTGAAGCCACATTAGTGCGTCTACTTATGTATTAATTTAGATAAATTCAGGATCACTTGTAGGATATGAACATTTTTCGGAGCTACCATGATTTTCTAGAACATCAAATTTCGTCTTTCTTTGCGAACGATTTACAAATAAATTCGTTCATATTCAGCTTGATGAATGATTTTTTTTTTTTTAACATGTTAGAACTTTTCAAGAATTTTTAGAATTTACAAAATTCAGTTAGCCCTTCTGAACACAGACATAAGTGATTATTTCATTTCAAAACACAGGTATCTGCTCTCATTTACTGTCTAAACCCGTTATTACCTTTCAGATAATATAATTATTAATGGTGTAGTATTTGATTTAAAAAAAACACACACACACACTATTTTTACTGTAATAATCACTGTTTTGGAGTTTTGGTAAATGGCATCTACTTTTAACTAAATGCATGAGCAAAATTAGCTAAACAAATAGCGTTTCAAAAACAATCATGACTGTAACTTCTCTATTAATTGCAGCTGTGCCTGTGAAGTTTTTTTTTTCCAAGAGAAAGTGGAAAGAACGCAGGAGGTGTGACAGAATCGTTGTCATTTGCATCACCTACCGAACGGCTCTCGACTTGACGAGGCTCACTGTGGCATATTCTACTTCCTCTTCCTGAGAGTTTGGCAGTTGAACAGTTGAGTAGAGAGGCACTTCCTGTACGTGGGAGTGTCTGAAATAAACGCTGGAGTACTGAACGTTGTCCTGATCCTCTGAGGAGGCTGTTTGTGTGGGGTCAGAGGTCGTGGCTGAGACGTTACCATATACAGGAACAGAGTCATTCTGAGAGAGAGAGAGAGAGAGAGAGAGAGAGAGAGGGAGGGAGAGAGACTTAAGTGTCTTAAAATCTCACATGAATATACAAATCAACACCTTGGAACGTTATATTTTGCCAATATTCTTTTAGTTTAACGTTGAAAAGTTGTATCTGCTTTGACTTTATTGAGGAACAAAATAATAATCTCACTTCTCTGTTCTCTGCGCCTCACTAAAACTCACCTTGCGGTGCTCCTCACTCCTGTTACTGAACGCTGATGCCCTTCTCCTGTTGGAATATGCGTAATAACAACAAAATCATCACAAGCTACACTTGCAGTGTGAGATTAATTAGTTTTTATATCCTCCATGAGTGAATATAACCCCTTTGACACGCAACGCCCAGCTGACACACTCCAGCTCCCCCGACTTCTGATTGAACACACCTAATTCTATCCACTACCCATGCTATAAAAATGGACTCCGAACTCTCACTAACTGTGAAGTATCATTCAGTGTGCCTTTTCCTGACGTGCCAAGCCTTTATTGCTGTGACTGATATTCCAGTCCTTTTCGAATAATGAGCCTAATATTTGATAATTGAATTATGTTTGGAGGGGAGAGTCATAGACTTGAATTTAAAGCAATGTAAATGTGATTATGGGTTCTTACCTTCTCCACAGAAAGACAGCAATGAATGACAGAGCCAAAGTAACAATGACTCCAGAAGCTGCGTATTTCGCAACACTGTTACCTGTATCAGTAACCAACAATCAGCATGTTAAAAAGACGGGTGAAAAGTGGTCAAAGAGGAGGACACAATCAAGAAAAGGTAATCTCTCATTAAACACAAACATTGCATGCTTGTGAGAAGCGAGTACCTGATGTATATGCCCATTCTGATGAATTGGATGATCCAAATCCATTCCTTGCTGTACAGTAGTAAAATCCATCTGCTGTTGAGGATAAAGTTAAATTGGTGCCATTTCCAACCAGTATCACATCTCCTTCTGTTTTCCTGTACCAGGTGTAAGAGCTGGTGGGGTTGGAGTCACTCACGCACAACAGTGTAACCAAGTCTCCAGACACGGATGGAACGACAGTCACGGAAAGGTTTCGGGGAGGGTCTGATCAGAAGTATCAGTTGATTAGTCATTGAATGTATTACATTTAGAAAATTTAAAAAAAAACAGTACTTACATAACACATCCAGGTGTATTAGTGTAGAGTGGTGCTGTCCCAGCTGGTTGTGAGCAGTGCAGTAGTACAGTCCACTGTGCTGGGAGCTGATGTTGCTGATGCTGTAATTCTGGCCTGTTGTCAGCAGTGTGTCTGCATCTGCTCTCTGCTTAAACCAGGAGTAGGTGAGAACAGGAGGGTTTGCATCACTGCTACAGCTCAGAGTCACTGAATCCCCCTCCACTGTGTTTCCAGAGGAAAGAACCTCTGCGCTGGTGTTTTTAGGAGAATCTGAAAACAGGCATTAATATTAATATTAATATCAATATTAAAAACACTGGGCCTCATTTATGAAGCTGGTTATGAGTAAATTTATTGACAGGAGCATCTACACAAGATTGGTGTTCATGAATATTCAGTTAGCTTGGACAAACGCTAGTATTCTATGAGCTCCTACGATCCTACGAGAGTTTGTGTAAATTTATGTATAAGGAGACTCACTAAAGTGAACCTGAATTGATCGGCTTCAAATTGGAGTGAGCATTTATTTAAATTACACATACAACTTTATGACAATTTTGTGAAGCTCAATCATTCAAGCCAAGTAAGAGCATCACGCCATCATAGAAGAGGAAGAGTTCAGTATACTTTGTACTTTCAGAAACGCTAAGTTCGTCAGGGTTGCAAGAATCCGAACCCACACTCGCTTACTCTGTCTGTTGTTCATTGCGACTGTAATGTGTAAATGCTCCAATCACAGGGTTTGCTGCATAGTATGCTCACTGGCATCACAGCTTCCATGTGCGGGACATGGTGAGAGAAATTACTGCATGACATCTGTGTTTATTAGTTTTCTCTGCAATTTTATGAAGCCATATGAATGCCTGTTTCAGTGCCTCAAGACCTATACTGAGGCCTAGCATACTTCACATGGAGACGTCATGTGGAAACTTCATTCACTGAGTCTTACGTATGGCAGCTGGGTGAACACGTTACATGACACGACCCTGTGACTAATCCAGATTAAGGCATGACACTTACATAGCACATCCAGGTGTGTAGGTGTAGAGTTGTGCTGTCCCAGCTGGTTGCGAGCAGTGCAGTAGTACAGTCCGCTGTGCTGGGAGCTGATGCTGCTGATGCTGTAATTCTGGCCTGTTGTCAGCAGTGTGTCTGCATCTGCTCTCTGCTTAAACCAGGTGTAGGTGAGAACAGGAGGGTTTGCATCGCTGCTACAGCTCAGAGTCACTGAATCCCCCTCCACTGTGTCTCCAGAGGAAAGAACCACTGCGCTGGTGTTTTTAGGTGAATCTGATTGGAAGGTTATGAAGAATTAGAAATTACTCATTTAATATTTTATGCATTTTAGTCGTAATAGAATACCTAAATCAGGTGTTATGTACACCAATACGAATTGAGACTTTGTCAAGATGAAGAAAAGTACAAAACCCCCATGAAAAATACAAAATGAGATGTATGCCCTGCCTAGTAAAGTTTACCAGGGCCCACCACTGGAGCACGGCCTGGAAGTGGTGTCCTCAGGCAAGTGCCAGCACAAACAACCCCAGTCATGTTTAGCCCAAAATGGCACTGTGGAATCACCACTTGCAAAACGAAGGGTGGGGGTCAGGAGTAATGTCAGTTGGGTCACGGCTGGGTTTTCGATGAGCTAGACCCTTGCAATGGAAACTGGCTTTGGATATGTGGAATGTCATTCTACTGGTGGGGAAACGCAATGAGTTAATGCGTGAGAAGGCAAGGTATGAAATAAATATAGTTGGCCTTACATTCATGCACAGTAAGGGCTCCAGTACCAAATGTCTTAATCTGGGGTGGTCTTTTTATCACTCCGGAGTTCCAACAGGAATAGGTCTGAGCCAGTTAGTCCCAGAATGTGGACCTCACAGTTGGTGTTTTGCCAGTGCACAAGAGAGTTGCCTCAGTGAGATCAAGAGGAAGGAAAACTCTGTTGCTTGTTCTTACGCACCAAACAGCAGTTCGGAGTATTCAGCCTTCTTGGAGATGGTGGAGCAGGTACTTGAGAGGGTACCTTATAGAGACTCCAAAGTACTATGGGGGGACTTCAATGCTCATATTGGAAATGGTGGAGATATTTGGGAAGAACTAGATCCCAGATTAGTGGTGAAAAGTTTTTAGACTTGTGCTATGCTACAGACTGTCAAAAACCTTAGGCATAGTCAATGATCTATTTTCTGGTTGTCTCATCAAACTTGAGGCCATATGTTTTGAACACTCTGCTAAAGAGTGGGGCAGAGCTGACAACTGATCACCACTTGAAGATGATTTGGATTTGTCACACAGGAAGTCAACCAGATTTACCTGATAAAACAAGGAGAGCGTCTGTGAGAAGCTTTGGTGAGAGATTAATTTAATTCCCAGTTTTGAAAGAATTTCTCCCTTATACTGACAGGGGTCACATGACATTGAGCCTGAATGGACCACGTTCAAGTCTTTAATAGTAGAGACAACTGCAAGAAGCTGTGGCCGAATGGCTGTCTCGGTGCCTGTTAGGGAAGTAACCCCAGGATGCTGGTGCAAACTAGTGGTAAGGGAAGCTCTCAAGTTCAAGGAGGACACCTTCTGAGTAGTGATTGTGAAGAGCTCTCCTGATTCAGTTGAGAGGTATAGAAGAGTCAGAGGGCTAAAGTAAAAGCCATTTCAGAAGTGAAAGTTCTGGCATGGGAGGAGTTTGAAATGGCCATGTAAAAAAAACTTTCAGGTTGTTGTTCTGGAAAAACATTTGGTGTCTCAGGATGGGGAGAAGAGAGTAAGTGAGGGGGAGTGATAGTAGGAGCAACTTATGGAACTCCTTATCCCAGTGTACATGTACTCCCTGGTGTTTTGGATTCCATCTCTGTAGCAGAGGATACTATAGAAGTTAGATGCAATTCAGCTATGAATAGTTGAAGGCAATGGACATGGTTGGGGGTGTGTGGTCAACATGCCTATTCAAAGTTGCATGTCAATTTGGGGCAGTGTTTTTGATCTGGCAAACTGGGATGGTGGTCCCAGTGGATGTGTTCCAATTATAGGTGAATCATGCTCCTCAGCCTCCCAGAAAAAATGTATATACCAGGATTCAGGAGGAACAATGCAGGTTCTACCCAGGCTGTGGAACAGTGGACCAGTTCTTTACTCTTGCACTGTTTGCTGTTTCATGGACAGAGTATCAAGACACAGACAATGTTGGAGAGGTGTCCATTATGGGGTGCTAGAGGTAACATCCCTGTTATTTGCAAATTATGTTACTCTCCTGGCATCATCCAAAGTGGACCTGTGGTGGACAAAGTGGCACCTTCCCCTGGGTGAAAGAGTTTAAGTACATTGGGATCTTATGAAAAAAGCATGAGATTAACTAATGATTGGGACAGTGGCATCAGTGTTACAATCGCTGTACTGACCAAATTGATGTGTGCTAATTAGTATGCAGAGTGATCATGTAATATAGATCATTTATTGTAAGTGATTGTAGGACTTGAGTTTGGGCTCAAGAAATTTTCTGTATTGCATTGAATTTGTCTTGGACTTACTGGCATTTGAGCTTGGACTTGTCACACTCTTAGGATTTGCTCACTAAAAATGGTCTATAAAATATGGACTGTAAATGGTTTGTAAAATTTGCAATTTAAAATTACAAACACAATTGAATTTTTGTGTTTGTAAAATTAAGAATTTTACAAACACATTAATTAAAAGTAAAGCCTTGGCCTCAAAAAGGATTTGATGAATCTCGGTCTCAATCTTGACTGTCTCGCTTTCATTTGGGCTTGATCTTCACTTGGCCTCGACCTCTTCTCTTGAACTTGTCTTGGACTTGAGAATGCTGGTCTTGAATACATCCCTAGTAAATGATGGAGAAGATTAAGTAAAATCCACACTCACACACTGGAGGAGAGACGAGACTGTCATGGCCTTCGACAGCACAGCTGTAACTGACCGCGCCACTGACTGCAGCTACAGAGCAGGAGGCAGATTTACAGTCAGACACACGCTGTCCGTTCTTGTACCAGATGTAAGTGGGGTTGTTAGACAGAGTGCAGGTGGTGATGCAGCTCAGTGTTATGCTCTGTAAATCTGGCGCAGTTACTGTAAGGGGTGCCACTTTCACCTGCAGTCCTGTGTGAGAGAGTCACATCAGTTGTTTTAGTGCTAAAAACACAGATGCTAATAATACTGTCAATCCTGAGACACTAGCAAGACTCTTAAGCTACCTGTGACAGACAGAGAGACACCAGCAGAGCCGTCTGGTTGTTTAGAGTAAGCGGCTTTTAACCGGAGTTGATATTTTGTTGAGTCTCCTTCTGTTAGATTTTTCAGCCTCAGTGTGCTCACGTTAGGTCTATCATTAAGAAACTCCACTCGCTCATCTGTATGACTCAGTTCTCTGTCCTGTATGTGGAATATGATGTACCAGACAGGCTGCGGGGTGGGAAGATGATCAGGGAAGGTGTAGTAACTGTGTATGTCCACTGATGAGCCAATCAGAGCACACATAGTCTGCGAGGAGTAAGTCACACTCCAGCAGCTATGCTGCAAAAAAACACCTGAAAACACACCTACCGAGTTGAAAAAAACACACATAAAATTAGCACTAGTAATAACGTACCATTGCTAATATTATTAACGACAATAATGATAATAATAAAAAAGACAAAAAACAGGAGTGGACAGTGCAAAAAAAAAAAAAAAGAAAAACAGAAGGGGAAAAAAGGAAAAAAGACAGTTAAAGCTAGCCTTTGACAGAGGAGCTGGAATAGCAGTCTCTGGGATATTGATGCATGTCCTAAATTTTTGGTGTCATCATACTAAACAATCGCCAAGGTGGACAGAGAGGAACAGAGTCGGAGATGGTCCAGTGTCAGAAAGCAAGAAAGAAAAACATTAGTATCTTTCAGACATGTCCCAATAAATATAAGTTTACTATAATCTAACAGAAGCTGCCAGTGAGATGATGACAGAGAGAGTGAAGGTTAAAGTGAGTTCTTACAGACAGCAGGAGAGCGAAGCTCCTCATGTCCTCTTACAGCACAGGAGTAGCTGCCTGCATCCCAACTACTGTCAGACCGATACAGTTCTTTTCTGTACTGGTCAGTAACACGCTGTCCGTTCTTGTACCAGATGTAAGTGGGGTTGTTCGACAGAGTGCAGCTGGTGATGCAGCTCAACTTCTTGTTTGAGCCGTACCTGTTTGATACTTCAACCTTCAGATCTGCAAGTAATAAGCATGGTTTGTTGTTATTTTCAAATGTAGAATATCTTTATAGATAACTTATTGTTGCTCATACAGCATTACCTGTGACAGACAGAGAGACCCCATGTTGGCCGGTGTATCTGCCTGTAGGATCATCAGTGTAGAATCTGAATCTGTATGTTTGAGTGTCTCTCTCTCTCAGGTTAGTGATTCTCAGACTACAGTTATTCTGGGAGCTGTGTGTGTACTGCACTCGGCCCTGATACTCCTCATCCTCTCTCACATCCACAGGCTCAGCAGCAGCCTGCTCTTTAATGAACCAGAACACTTCTGTGACCTTGTAACGATCAGGGAAGGTATAATAACTGTGTAAATCCACTGATGAGCCAATCAGAGAGCAGATATTCTGGGTGGAGTAAGTCACACTCCAGCAGAACTTCTCATCAAAAACACCTGAAACACACAAACTGAGTTAGAACAGATATCTAAACTTATATCACTCATTATAAAGCATCACTCAGTCATGAATCACTGCATGTGAGTTTATTGTAATCTAACAGAAGCTGCCAGTGAGATGAAAATAGAGAGAGTGAAGGTTAAAGTGAGTTCTTACAGACAGCAGGAGAGCGAAGCTCCTCATGTCCTCTTACAGCACAGGAGTAGCTGCCTGCATCCTCACTACTGACAGACCGATACAGTTCATTTCTGTCCCGGTTAGTAACACGCTGTCCGTTCTTGTACCAGATGTAAGTGGGGTTGTTAGACAGAGTGCAGCTGGTGATGCAGCTCAACTTCTTGCTCCAGCCGTACCAGTCTGATTCTGTAACCTTCAGATCTGCAGATGATATGTTTGTCATGTATCATATATACAGTACTGTGCAAAAGTCTTAGGCACCCTATTTTTTAAATATAAACTTTGTTATAGATTTTTATTTTATGACTTCTACATTATTGATTCAGTACAAAAACATTTTAGATTCCAAACATTAGTTTTCCGGCATAAAATTAAATGTTCCAGAAAAATGTTTGTATGTCAGTAAAGAAAGCAGCAGATTACATAAGAGACACTTTTCAGACAAAAAAACATAATGAAGGCTGCTGGGTTTCGCTGCAGAAATAAGAAGCAAGTGTGACACACACACACACACACACACACACACACATATACATATATATACATATACATATGTGTGTATATATTTTATTTGTTTATTTACAATTTATATTTAGATATATACACACACACATCTCCAAATTGGCAGGTCTTGTGGGTTATATGCAGTGGTTAGTACCCAACAAAAGTGGTCCAAGGAAGGACAACCAGTGACAGGGTCATGGGTGCCCATGGCTCACGCTCATGCGTGGGGAGCGAAGGCTAGCCTGTCTGGTCCGATCCCACAGAAGAGCTACTGTAGCACAAATCGCTGAAAAAGTGAATGCTGGCTATGATAGAAAGGTGTACACCTCACAAGACCTGCTGTTTTGGAGATGCTCTGCCCCATTCATCTAGCCATCACAATTTGGTCCTTGTCAAAGTCGCTCAGATCCTTACACTTGCCCATTTTTCCTGCTTCCAACTCATCAACTTTGAGAACTGACTGTTTATTTTGGGGGGGGGGGGGGGTATTACCTGTAACAGTCAGATGAGCTCCAGATGATGCTGATATCCAGGCTCCTCTCTGTGTGACTTTAAATCTGAAGTTATAAACTCCAGAGTCACTCACACTCACATACCTCAGTGTCAGCTCACAGGGAGACCACAAGGTCCTTACAGACACTCGTCCTGAGTATTGTGGATCTTTGCTCAGGACTCGTGCTTCTCCTTCAGAGCTCTGGACTCGATACCACTCTCCCTGTGTGACACTGGAGTGATCAGGTGTTCTTACTGTACAGGAGATTTTTACTGTAGATCCAGTAACAGCACAGAGACTCTGAGGGGAGAGAGTTACACTGTGCTGAGCCTGAACTCCTGGAACACACACACACACACACACACACACACACACACACACACACACACACACACAGAGCAAAATCCCATCAATTTGTGAGTTTACACACTAATTAAATAAGCTGACTAAGTAAGTACTTGCACACGTCTTGCTTCAATAAAAGTTTGCCAGAAAAGGTCACTCCTGGCTCAAGTCATCGTTATGATCAAATTCACTATATGGTCAAAAGTATGTGGACACCTGACCATCACATCTATATGAGCTTGTTGCACATCCCATTCCAAAACCACTGGCATTAATATGGTGTTGCCCCTTGTTGTGTCTATAACAGCTTCCTCTCTACAAGACTTTGGAGGCGTGTCTGTGGGAATTTGTGCCCTTTCAATCAAAAGAGCATTTGTGAGATCAAGCACTGGTGTTAGAGGAGAAGGCCGAGCTCTTGATGTTATGCAACTGTATGCAGTGAGTGTGGCTGAAACACCGGACCTCAAAAATAACTCCATTTAGACTAGTGTATAAATGTGATTCAGTTACTTTTAGTACCTCATTTCAATTCAGTTTTATTTTTATAGCACTTTTAACAGTGGCACAAAGCTGATTTACTGAACTACAGAAGCAGATTTAGATTCGGGATGAACAAGCCAGAGGCTACAGGGGCTATAGTGCGAATACAAATCATTAGAGTGTACAGATGTAGAAGAGTAAAGACAAACAGTACTAGGTGTAGTGAAAGGATGTTCAGACTGTTAATAAGAATCCTAGGATGAACACAGGACAGTCCTTATGATTATAGTACAAATACGGTTAAATACGTAAGCATGCTTCATAAGACACAGGCACAGACAAATACAAATTGAATATATGAAAAAAAAAAAGAAGCTTACCTGCCAGCAACATGAGAATTGCTGCTGCTGAAAAATGTCTTTTTCTAATCAGCATGGCTGCATCACCCCTTAAAGACAGATTGTATAGTGGTAAACATGCAGAGTACTAGAATTATAATGTAATTTTCTATAACCATATAATCTTATACAGTGAATAAATAACACACTATAACTGATTGTTACTTCAGTAAGAGATGCAGAAGAAGAAGTACAACAGGGAACTAGGAAAGGTTTCTATCGTACAGGAGCCTTGAAATGCAAGTTTGCGGGAGGCGCTATGCCGCGATTTTGCCTTAATACGCCACTATTTAGACTTAATAACTCGTCATTTCAAGATATTATCTCATGATTTTCATTTAATACCTTTTACCTCATTACATTATTTCGACTCGTAATGAGTAAAAGTGATGGAATTACAAACTGCGGTCACAGCGCTTATTCTGTTGAATTTTAGCTTAAATTCGGAAGGAAAAGTACTGCCTGAGACGACATGAGGAAGGAACCTTCAGCGGTACCAGACTCAAAACCCATCCTCATCCAGATGACACCGGATAGAGTGATTAATAAGTCATTACTCTTCCACAGCTGTATACTATGAAGTCAAACGCCAAGAACTACTACTAAGAGTGTTGAAAGGATGTTCGTAATGAGAGCATCAGGGTAGTTTTATGATTATTTATGATTAGTCTTACTGGGCAATTGTGGGGTGTAAAATATTAAGTACAAGATAATAACAAAACAACAAGTTTGTAAGTCAAAGTAATGAGATATTTATTTGACATAGAGGCATAATATCTTGAAATAATGAGTTAATAAGTCCAAATAACAAGCTCCAACATCAAAATAATGACACTTTCAAAACTTTAAAGCAGTCAAGGGCCTCCTTCCTATTTGAAATGTATATGCAATAAGTGAAACAAACATCACATTGTCATTTCCACAATACTTGGACTAATAAATGGACTATTCTGACAGTATTTGAATGCACCACGCGACGAATAAAGTATAAAAACATATAAAAAAATGTTTACCTTTCTTCCAGCGAGCTCTTGTCTGTTAGTTGTTTGCACTGAAATGGAAACGGCAGATTCACTGGTTTCCTTCCTCATTTACTTGAATAATTATGATGGTTTGTTTCATAGGAAGTCAAGTGTGTCAAGTGCTCATAGCACGAAATGACACTCACTAAAGCCCTTGATGATATGATAACTCCTGTTATGACAAGCCTGTAATCCTGAACATTTATAAAACCTTGTTCCAATATGTGTGATCTGATATAAAGACTTAAAGGCTTTTGACAATCAGAGTGACAGACATTTAGCTTGATATAAGGCTCTTATGACATTCGATCTAACGGAAGCATTTTGGCAACTCGGATGTTACATCAACTTGGAAACAAAAATGACTAAAGCAGCCTTTATGACCACTACTGCCTGTGAGAATAACCGTTGTCATAAAGCGCATATAGAAGCGTTACGTATGCCATGCCTGTGAATACTAAGTAAAGAGATATTAAACACACATGTAACAATAGTGGAGTAAAATGAGTAATCATGAGGACCACAAGTTTAGCTCCAAGGAAGCCACATCAAAAAGGTACTTGTAGTCTTTAATACTGGTGTTTTTTTTTTTTTCCAGAGGTTGGTGAGTGAATGAAGACTATACAGGGATATCTGGGATACCAGACTATCACTATACATCACGCACACACTCATTCACAACGAAGGGGCAGAGTAAGTGTAGCGAATCCACTTGCTTTTGGGAGGTGGGTGGAATCCAGAGTACCTGCACCTGACTACTATATTAACTAAAAAAAGAGTTGCAGCATTCAGTGATCAGAAACTGTGTAATGGTGTTAACCTCAGAAGGTTTCTATAATGGTTCACATCCGTATAATGCAGCAAGCCAAGTCCACAGAAAGAGAACAGAGCTATAAATAGTAATATAAATAAATATATACTCTTAAATACAGCACATTATGTACAATTTTGGGCAGTGTGTCCTCTTAGTGTAGACCTTTTTAAAAAAAAAAAAGATACTCGTGTTGGTTTGTGTCCCACAAAAATTGAAATAGACCTGATGTTAATTGATCACTGGCAGTGGATTACTGTTGCTCTGTTCTCGATATAGAGAAACACGTTAGCTATAGAGAGAAGGAGAGAGAAATAAAGAGAGAGGATTAAACTGTTAGGGATGGCTAGGCCATGAGTGACTCCAGCTGCCCAGAAAACTACTGTTAGTGGTGCAGTACTGCAGATGGCCTCAGGGTGGTTTCACACATCATAAATGATAATCATGACACAAAATAGGAAATTACATTAAAAGGGCTGATGTTACGCATGAGCTTTGTGATACATTAATAACCTGTCGTGTTCTAACTCTGTAAAGAAATGTGCTAGCTTGCATATTTTCTTTCTCTTCTTCTTCATTTTCAATAATAAGACCATTCAGAAATGGAGAGGGAAAATGGATGATCTTTTTAAGTACGTAAATTAGGCATCCATAATTCAGTGGAATAGTGAATAGTGAAAATATTCCAAGTAAATACGTCTCAGTCTTCAAGGCATACTGTCGAAATGACGAACGAGAAAGGAAACTGTGATGATTACAGTTTCAAAAGAGAGCAGATTTGGGCCTGTATGAGTCGAGTGTCCTGTCTTTAAATGCCCTGAACCTTAACCACTGAGCCTCAACGCCTTCATAGAAAGTGTTAGCATACTTTTCGTATTTGTTAAAATACATAACATTACTATAGCTAGATATAGCTAGAAGTATCTCTCAACCAAACTCTTACATAAATGCACACAGTTTCATCCCCACCATGTATATTTTACACATTTCTGTGTACCTCCACTGCTTGTTGCGACATATGTAGCAGCTTTAGGAGGTCCGACAGGTCAGAAAGGCCTTATTGATTATTCGAACCCTTCAGAATACAAAGCAGTTTCCTGTTTATGAAATAGTGCACTGCAAATAAATCATACTCACTATGTTTGGATGCAGCCTAATTTTCCAAACAGTTGAGACTTATTGATTGTCCTGTAGGATCAGGAGGGACAGAAACGTGCTGTTTTGCCCAACTGATGTTCACCACCTCGCAGGGTTACAGTTCGGCCTCCTGTGCCCCATCGATAAGATGAATATTTCTGTCTGTTAATTTTCTGTCTATCTCATAAAAATTATTGATGGTGCTGGTACATCATTTGAGAATAATCAGTTGGAAGTTGTTGTGACTGTTGAATAATAAGCAGGAAACCGGAGAACCTGAAGGAAACCCACACTGCCATGGAGAGAACATGCACAGAAACTCAAGCTCAATTTGTTTGGCAAATCATTTTTTTTTTATTTTTTTTTTTAATTTCACACACCCACCCGTCTTCACACATCACTGCTTTTCTAAATGTGATTCAAAACAGCAAAAGCAGCAGCTGTGGTTAAAAACCACACATTCTTGTCAGAGAACATTGTTTGGTGTGCTCAAACGAGATATATTTGATTATATTCACAACTTTATACAGTTGTCTCTGAAAGTTTCTCTCTTTTGAAGACATCTGCCTCTGAGGTCAGTGCCTGCTGCGTGGCAGAAGATATTGGATGGAAGCCATGGGGCGTACATGATATGATTAAAGTGTGATTTGTCTGGAAATGCCCACTAGAGGGTGATGTTGAGCAAATTTTCTCAGAGGCATAATATGAACTTTGGTGGCAGGAGCTCAGTCAGGCAAAAAGTTCCACCAGAGCAGCCTGATAAGTGACTGATTACTGAAAGTCTGAATTAATTCACCAGTGGTACATACATACACACACACACACACACACACACACACATATTTCTTGTATATGCTGCTGCAACTAATGCAACTTGGTCATGATTACATACAATTTTTTTTTATTAAAATGAGTGTCTGTGTATACAATACACCTTGAAAATTCAGCTATGAAAAGGAATAATACTACAATAATCATACATACAGAAAAGGATAAACATGCAAGCACACAAAAAGCCTCACAAAGCATCAAATAAAAAAAAAAAACCCAAAACAAAACAATGAAGCAAAAGACATCATGAAGTTGCTAAAGCAATGAAGACATCTAAGCCAATAATACCTCATACTTATTAGGTATTTACTGCATATTTTGACTGTGGTCACAGATTTTCATATAAGCTAATTTGCCAAACATCAGTTCAAAATGAGATTAAGGATATGTTTTTAAATGTATGAGTAAAGTATCACTTCATAATTCACTTATCTAAATCTTAGAGGAAAAAAGTATCTGGGCCTTTTTCTAGCACAGGGCGTTTGTTGGAGATGTTGAGTTTTATGGTCAGTTTAGACTCTTCTTCAGATTGTTATAGATTTTGTCCTCCCTGTAAAAAATCGAAAACATGGAAGACATTTAAATTTCTGAAAAAAGCAAATTTTAAGGAAATATTTTGCTGTTCAAAAATGAAAATTCCATCTTTCTTACATTCGCCACTAATTCTGGGCCTCATTTATCAGTTTTAGTGAAGTTGGGTATAAGTGGTTTTTTTTGGGGCCAAACTGAACTAAAAGTCTCTGCCAGAGTCGGTAACATTGATTTATTTCCTACTCACACGAGTATGTTGATAAATCCCGATCACTCATAAAGTGCAATGCAGTTAGTGACACCCACAAAAATCCATAAAAGGTCAAGCTCTCAGAGAGCTGACAGGGCAAAATGAAGACAAAATGGTGAAAAAGGAATTTTTCAGAAGCAGAAATGGAAGTTATTTTGACTCATATCTACACCAATTAAAAAAAACATTATTTACTAACATAACAGCACCTGAAAAGACCAAAATCTTGTGACAAACTTAAAAAAAAAAGTCAAATGAAACCAACTTACACGCCAGCTGAGTTGTTTTGTATAGTGGCATTTCTGGTTTAATTGAATAGCTGGTCTTATTGGTCTAAATTTACGGATTTGTGTTGGCTTGCTATCTTGAATTATATTTTCCATAATTACTAACATGACTAACTAACATGATTTTCTAGAATTTCTTATGAAACTGCTCCTACAAGTGAGTTACAAATAGCGTTGTTCATATTCAGCTTGATGACTGAGGCCCACTGTTAGAGAAAAACATTGTTGACATGTTAGAGCTTTTCAAGAATTTGTAGAATTTCCAAAATTTTTACAGAGCTTCAGTAAGACATGCGTCGTTATTTCATTTCAAAACACAGGTATCTGCTCTCAGTTACTGTCTAAACCCGTTAAACTTGTGATTGTAGTTTTGGAAAATGGCATCTACTTTTAACTAAATGCATGAGCAAAATTAGCTAAACAAATAGTTTCAAAAACAATCATGATTTTACTGTAACTTCTCTATTAATTGCAGCTGCGCCTGTGAAGTTTTTTTTTTTTTTTCCAAGAGAAAGTGGAAAGAACGCAGGGGGTGGGACAGAATCGTTGTCATTTGCATCACCTACCGAACGGCTCTCGACTTGACGAGGCTCACTGTGGCATATTCTACTTCCTCTTCCTGAGCCTTTGGCAGCTGAACAGTTGAGTAGAGAGGCACTTCTTGTACGTGGGAGTGTCTGAAATAAACGCTGGAGTACTGAACGTTGTCCTGATCCTCTGAGGAGGCTGTTTGTGTGGGGTCAGAGGTCGTGGCTGAGACGTTACCATATACAGGAGCAGAGTCATTCTGAGAGAGAGAGAGAGAGAGAGAGAGAGGTTCTTAACCCTAACCTTGGAGCGTTACTTCTCAATATTTTGCCAAAAATATTGAGAAATAATAATAATCATAATTTTTTTTGCAAAAATACTTTAACTTTATCGAGGAAAAAATCGTATAATCTCGTTTCTCTGTTAGTGCCTTCACTAAAACTCACCCTGCGGTGCTCCTCACCCCTGCTACTGAACGCTGATGCTCGTCTCCTGTGCGATGTGTAATAGAAACAATAACATCACCAGGTACACTTGTAGTGTGAAATTAATTAGTTTTTATATTCTACATGAGTGAATATAACCCCCTTCATGTGAGGGGAAAAAACTCTGGACTGTGCAGTAGATAGACACTAGATCAGTGGTCAGGAGTCCATTTTATTCTACTTTGTTACAGTGGTGGAAATCACGGCCCAAACTTATCAAAGTCATATTTATTACTGAGTTCTTGGTCACTTGATTTGAAACCTCAACAACTCAAAAACAAACAGCCTATAGGAATTAATGTGCTGTGTGAGTGGAAACTTCGGCAGTAAAAAGCTCTATGGCTACAACAAATATACAAAATATTATCGTACACATTATAAATAATGAGCCTAATATTTGAATAACTGAGTTATGTTTGGAGATTTATTTTATAGTAATGTAAATGTGATTCTTGGGTTCTTACCTCATCCACAGAATGATAGCAATGAATGACAGAGCCAAAACAACAGAGACTCCAGAACCTGCATATTTTACATATCTGGCACCTGTATCAGTAAGAAATAATCAGCATGTTAAAAAGATGGGTGTAAAAAGTCACAGAGGTCTTGTAATGGAGACAAAGAGAAGGATACAAACAAGAAAAAGTAACATATGATCTCACCAAACTGACACAAACATTGTATGCTTGTGAGAAGCGAGTACCTGATGTATATGCCCATTCTGATGAATTGGATGATCCAAATCTATTCCTTGCTGTACAGTAGTAAAACCCATCTGCTGTTGAGGATAAAGTTAAATTGGTGCCGTTTCCAACCAGTATCACATCTCCTTCTGTTTTCCTGTACCAGGTGTAAGAGCTGGTGGGGTTGGAGTCACTCACGCACAACAGTGTAACCAAGTCTCCAGACACGGATGGAACGACAGCGACAGACGGGATTCGGGGAGGGTCTGATCAGAAGAGACACTTGATTAATTACTGAATGAAAAAATAAATAGCATACACACAAAACTGCACCTACGTAACACATCCAGGTGTATTGGTGTAGAGTTGTGCCGTCCCAGCTGGTTGTGGGCAGTGCAGTAGTACAGTCCGCTGTGCTGGGAGCTGATGTTGCTGATGCTGTAATTCTGGCCTGTTGTCAGCAGTGTGTCTGCATCTGCTCTCTGCTTAAACCAGGAGTAGGTGAGAACAGGAGGGTTTGCATCGCTGCTACAGCTCAGAGTCACTGAATCCCCCTCCACTGTGTCTCCAGAGGAAAGAACCACGGCTCTGGTGTCTTTAGGAGAATCTGAAAACAGGCACAAGGTCTAAATATTAAAACCTTAACTCTGGGCCTCATGTAGCAAGCTGGATATGAATGAATTTATTCATAAATGTTCACAGGAGCATTTACAAATATCCAATTAGAAATGTAATATAAATGAAATTCCATTTAGTTTGTAAAAACTTCGTTATTCTGCGAGAACTCTTGAAATTGTCTATATTTACATATAAGGAGACTCACTAATGTGAACTTCAATTAATAAGCTTCAAACTCAGTCATTTCATATTAATGACTTAAAAGAAAGCAATCTAAAACAAATCCACAAATGGTATCATTGTAGCTGTCGTGTAAAAACGAGGAGTGTATAAATGATTGTGTATAAATGATCAGAGGATTTGTCTGGACGATATCATCCGAGACGTCAATGCCTCAAGAAGTATATCAAGGCCTTTAATGCCTTAGCATACGTCATGTGGAGATGTCGCATGGAGGCTTTGCTCGCTGCATAGTGCATGACAGTAAGATAAACACACTATGTGACCAAGCCTGTGACTAGTCATTACAAAGGAGATGTGTCCAAGCCAAATCATTCCAAGATGGATGACATTGTGGAGCAGCAGTCCTTTTCCTGTAGTTGTGGAAATCATCATCAAATTTTAATAGTGGAACCTGCACTACTGGAGAACTCATACACCAGCACGAAACGGAACTGCTGTTCATCTCAGGCGATTCATCCCCATGTCAGGATCTTGTAATATCCCTGGACAACTCTCTGATCTCACCTTCGGTCAGTGCGCGCAACTTTAGGGTAACCATGGACAATCGAGTGTCATTTTCCTCTCACATCGCTCATCTGACACGGTAATGTCGATTTCTCCTTTACAACATGAGAAGGATTTGTCCAGTTCTATCCACACAGGCCACTCAGGTGCTTGTTCAGTCCCTTGTCATTTCGAGACTGGACTACTGCAACTCGCTTCTGGCAGGTCTGCCTCTGTGCACCATTCAACCTCTGCAACTGATCCAGAATGCAGCTGCATGACTTGTTCTCCCACACCACCACTCCATTGCTATGCTCCTTCCACTGGCTGCCCGCATCAGATTTAAAACACTGATACTTGTGTACAAAGCCAAAAATGGACCAGCACCCACTTACCTCAAAGCACTTATAACACCCTGCACTGCACCATGCTCCCTCCAATCCTCTAGCACTGCTTGACTGGTCCCACCATCTCTCAGGGTAAAAGACAGGCACGCATCACGACTCTTCTCTGTTCTGGCACCTAGGTGGTGGAATGAACTTCCCCTAGACGTCCAAACAGCTGAGTCACTGGCAGTCTTCAACCGACGTCTAAAGACCTACTGTCAGGTACCGGGTTTGACGCAAGTGCAAGTACTCAATGTTTATTAAGAGCCGTAGCAAACACAACCAAAACGTAATCAAATGACATGGTCAAAAAACAGGCTCAGGTCAGGCGATGTACAAACAGGGGCAGGCAAGATCAAGAACTCTAAACAGAATAGGGTCAAAACCAGAAGAGCATACAATAAACGAAGGCTTGGCAGCGACTCGTACGGAAAGACACAGAGCGTATAATTCACGCTGAACGAATGACTTGAGTGTCCTTATATATTGTGCATGTGCTGGGATGTGATTGAGTCCAGGTGTGTGAAATCAGTAATCAGGTGAATGTGAACGCGAGAGTGTTTGGGAATTGTAGTTGAACGCCGTTTCCAGCGCCAACATGACACCTACCTCTCCCAGAAGTACTTAAATTAGCACTTTAATTAGCACTTTAATTAGCACAAAAAAATTATGTTGACAGTTTTTTGACTGATGGTATTCTTAGTCCATGACCTAGTGAACCAGTATCAGGATGTATTTATTGATAGTTCACATATTATTAAACTTGGATACACTGAGATCAAGGCATGACACTTACATAACACATCTAGAAAGGTTGGTAGAGAGTTGTGCTGTCCCAGCTGGTTGTGAGCAGTGCAGTAGTACAGTCCGCTGTGCTGGGAGTTGATGCTGCTGATGCTGTAATTCTGGCCTGTTGTCAGCAGTGTGTCTGCATCTGCTCTCTGCTTAAACCAGGAGTAGGTGAGAACAGGAGGGTTTGCATCACTGCTACAGCTCAGAGTCACTGAATCCCCCTCCACTGCCTCTCCAGATGAAAGAACCACTGCGCTGGTGTTTTTAGGGGAATCTGAATGGGAGATTACCAAGAATTACACATTACATACATATTAGTTTATATATTTTAGTCACAGTAAAATACCTAAGTCAGGTGTACCCCATCATGGTTGGAAGTCTCGTAGAGGGTATTGTGGTGAAGAGGGATTCTAAAGACCCCAACGAAAGATAAAAAAGTATGCCCTGCCCAAATTAAGGTTACCAGAAGCCATCCCTGGAGCAAGGCCTGGGGGTGGTTTTCAAACATGTGTGGCTGGGACACACGTGTACCCATGCTCAGTCTGAAATGGCTGTATGGAGCCATCTTGCAGGTTCACCACCTGCATAATGAAGTGAGGTTTAATGCCAGTTGGTAACAGTCATGTAATGGACAGTTTACAACAGACTCTTGCAATAGAAACTGGCTTTAGGAATGTGGAATATCACTTCACTGGCAGGGACAGAGCCTGAGTTCATGTGTGATATAATCAGCCTTTCATTCACATTGGTAGGGTCTGGCAGAAGCCTCAGTGAGAGATAAATTTATCTCACACCTCTGAAAAGACTTTTCCCTTGTACCGAATGATATAAGGGACATTGAGTCTGAATGGAGATTTATTCTCAGTAGTATAATAGAGACAGATAAAAAAAAAGAAGTGGAAAGAAAGGCTGTCAGTGTCTTTCAGGGTAACAACCATAGGATGCTGGTTGACACTAGTGGTGAAGAAAGAGGTGCCTAGCGGCACCTTCTGAGTGTTGTTAATGGAAGGCTGTCCTGATTTAGTTGAGAGGTATAGGAGAGACAGTAGGGCTGCAGCAAAGGCAGTTGCAGAAGTAAAAGCTTTGTCATGGGAGGAGTTTGAAGAGGCCATGGAAAAAGACATTTAGGTGGCCCCAAAGATGTTCTGGCAAAACACTGAGTGACTCAGGATGGGGAGAAGAGAGCGAGTAAGGAGGATCATTGACCTCTACTAGGGATGTTGCTGAGTGATGGAAGGAGCACTTAAGGAGGAACTCCTTAACCCAGTGGACATGTCCTCCCTTCTTCTCCACAAAGAAAAACCCCACCCCTGCCACTGAGGTGGCGGGTAGAATGCATCTTAGCGGCAATGAATTCTGAATGTACTCCTCCATTGCTTTTTGTTCAGAACCAGAATGCGCAAAGATCCTAGCCTGAGGTGGAGAAGCACCCGGGAGCAAGTTGATGGCACAGGGATAGGATTCAGCAGAAACAATACAGGTTCTACACAAGCTGTAGAACAGCGGACCAGCTCTTCAGCCTTGTACAGCTTTGTGAGGGGTCATGAGAGTATACTAATCCAGTCTACATCTGTTTTGTAGATTGAGAGTGTGCTTGGAACATCTTAATTAAAGCAGACAGAAGTTTTGCTTCTTTTACCATATTTAAAATTCTATTTTAAATATATAGTATTTTAAACTCAACCAGTGCTTTGTGGTGGCTTAATTTGGGTGATACAATAAAGTACCTTCTGGAGTTTTTTTCGATGTGTATGAGAAAATGTTAAAAAATACATTCCCATAGAATACCGTGGAATATTTACCAGCATGTCAAGTGACACATGATGTACATTATTTGGGGTTATTTCCACTGATCATTTTGTAGAAGGTAAAAGATGGCATAATTGTTCTAGACATGGAAACAGTCCGTGAAATAACACCAACAAAATGTAATGAGATAGAAATAAAAGCACAGATATTTTGGTAATATTTACATTAGACTTACATTTGCTCATTTGGCTGACACTTTTATCCAAAGGGATTTACAATTATAACAACTGTGAGGGTTAAGGGCCTTGCTCAAGGACCCAACCATGGCAGTCTGGCAGTGCTGGGATTTGAACTTCCTATCAGAAACCCGAAGCCTTAACCACTGAACCACCACTTCCTCATGTAAAATAAATCCCATCTGAATAGGGCTTATGTTAGATAGTGAGTCTCTGTATTTTTGATAAGCCATTCTTCCTTTGTGTATAAGTATAATTACTAAAACTTCAGGATTATCAGGATTTAGCCATAGTAATATTAGAATATTTTATAAAATAACAACTACCATCAGTGCCTCTCAGATGTGTGCCAATATACAGTATATAACTATTTTAATCTAACAGAAGCTGCCAGTGAGATGATGACAGAGTGAGTGAAGTTTAAAGTGAGTTCTTACAGACAGCAGGAGAGCGAAGCTCCTCATGTCCTCTTACAGCACAGGAGTAGCTGCCTGCATCCTCACTACTGTCAAACACATAGAGTTCATTTGTGTCCTGGTCAGTAAGACGCTGTCCGTTCTTGTACCAGATGTAAGTGGGGTTGTTAGACAGAGTGCAGGTGGTGATGCAGCTCAACTTCTTTTGCCATATACCCCAGTCTAATACTGTAATCTTCAGATCTGCAAGTAATAAGCATGGTTTGTTGTTATTTTCAAAAGTAGAATGTTCTTATAGTTAATGTTTCACATAGAGCATTACCTGTGACAGACAGAGAGACTCCAGGTTGGCCGGTGTATTTATTCCAGCCAATGTAGAAGCTGAATCTGTATGTTTGAGCGTCTCTCTCTGTCAGGTTAGTGATTCTCAGACTACAGTTATTCTGGGAGCTGTGTGTGTACTGCACTCGGCCCTGATACTCCTCATCCTCTCTCACATCTACAGCCTCAGCCTGCTTTTTAATAAACCAGAACACTCCTGTGACCTCGTAAAGATGAGGGAAGGTGTAATAACTGTGTAAATCCACTGATGAGCCAATCAGAGAGCAGATAGTCTGGGTGGAGTAAGTCACACTCCAGCAGCTCTTCTCACCAAAAACACCTGAAACACACAAAATTAATTTAAATAGAAATCTAAAAAAAAAAACAAAAAAAACTAAAGCATCACTCAGTCATGAATCACTGCATGTGAGTTTATTGTAATCTAACAGAAGCTGCCAGTGAGATGATGACAGAGTGAGTGAAGTTTAAAGTGAGTTCTTACAGACAGCAGGAGAGCGAAGCTCCTCATGTCCTCTTACAGCACAGGAGTAGCTGCCTGCATGCCCACTACTGTCAGACAGATACAGTTCTTTTCTGTCCTCGTAAATAACACGCTGTCCGTTCTTGTACCAGATGTAAGTGGGGTTGTTAGACAGAGTGCAGGTGGTGACACAGCGCAGCTTCCTGTACCAGCTGTACGAATCTGATTCTGTAACCTTCAGATCTGCAAACAATAAGCATGGTTTGGTGATATTTTCAAATATATAATATTCTTATAGTTAACTTTATGTTTCTCATAGAGCATTACCTGTGACAGACAGAGAGAGCCCAGGTCGGCCGGTATATTTGTCCTGGTGAGTGTAGAATCTGAATGTGTATGTTTGAGCGTCTCTCTCTCTCAGGTTAGTGATTCTCAGATTGCAGTTATTCTGGGAGCTGTGTGTGTACTGCACTCGGCCCTGATACTCCTCATCCTCTCTCACATCCACAGGCTCAACATCAGCCTGCTCTTTAATGAACCACACTGATTTTATCACTGTGAGGCCTGCAGGGTGTTTATAAGAGCAGGGGAGATCAACCGATGAGGCTTTCAGAGCACACACACGATCAGGAGTGTAAGTCACACCCCAGCACTCTTTACCCAGCACGCCTGAAACACACAGAGAGACAGAGGCGCACATCTCTGAAGCAATGCATTTATGGTGGACAAAATGATAATTTCAACAAATTGTTTGCGAACGTTTCAGCTACGAGCTGTGGCGTTCTGTCCTCAAATCACAGTTAGACTATTCAACATTATTTGACTTTAGCATCTCTCGAAATGTTTAACAGTGAGGTGACTGCTGATGAAAGCTCATCGTCTGTGAACGCTATTCAATTCAACTCAGTTCAATTCAATTCAGTTTTATTTGTATAGCGCTTTTAACAACGGACATTGTCACAAAGCAGCTTTACAGAAATATATAAATTCTGGATATAAAATTTATATTTATGAATTTGTCTTTAATGAGCAAGCCAGAGGCAACTGTGGCAAGAGACAACATGAGGAAGAAACCTTGAGAGGAACCAGACTCAAAAGGGAACCCATCCTCATCTGGGTGACAATGAGAATCTTGGCAATAGAGCATAATTAAATGTGTAGTCGTGTGCATCTGTGCAGCCACAACAGTTATGGCATTACACAGTTTCAACAGTAATACCATTCTGGGTTTCTAGGCTTCACACAAACTCTAAACAATTGGTTTATAACTGGCGCGTCTGTCAAATTAAGAATGTAATTATTTGACTACTTCAAACGTTGAGATTCTTCCAGGTGAAGAGAAGTGAGTTGGAATACTGTTATATTAAATAAAAAATGTATAACAGTAATGTACTTTAAAGGATTTAAAAAAAAACAACCTTAATGCCACAATCGGGTTCAATGCTTAATTATCAGCAGAGGTTTGATGCCGAGGGACAGATTCTGACACTTACACACTGGGGGAGAGCGGTGTAAACTCTCATACACTCGACAGGAGTAGCTGCCCACATTAACTGAACGGGTGGAGTCGAGCACAATCGATGCATCAGTTGTGTATTTCTTGATTTGGCCATTTCTGTGCCAGCAGAAACGATATGTGCTGAGGCGGCAGGTGGAGCTACAGGTCAGTTTCACTTCTCTCTGTCCTACAGTGCTAGGATCCACCATCACCTGCAAGTCTACACACAATTCACATCATATATCCAAATCATGTAAATACTAAATACCTATGGTACACGTCTGCCACATATGAAACAATAAAGTGTGTGTGTGTGTGTGTGTTATAACCTGTAACAGTCAGATGAACTCCAGATGATGCTGATATCCAGTCTCTTCTCTGTGGGACTTTAAATCTGAAGTTATAAACTCCAGAGTCACTCACACTCACATTCTTCAGCGTCAGCTCACAGTCAGACCACCCGGTTCTTACAGACACTCGTCCTGAGTATCGTGGATCTTTGTTCAGGTCTCGTGGTTCTCCTTCAGAGCTCTGGACTCGATACCACTCTTTCTGTCGGAGATAATTAGGGCCCGAATACATACAGGGAATATTTACTGTAGATCCAGTAACAGCACAGATACTCTGTGAGGAAAGCGTTACGCTATGCTGAGCCTGAACTCCTGGAACACACACACACACACACACACACACACACACACATATAGAGGACAAGCCCATCAAATTTGTGAGTTTATACACTAACTAAGTAAGCACTCGCACACTTCTTGCTTCCAACCCATCCTCTTCTGGGTGACACCAGGTAGTGGGGTTATAAATCATTACAGTATACAGATGTAGAAGAGTAAAGACAAACAGCTCAGTATGAGCAGATTGTTAACACGAATCCTGGGATGAGCACAGGACAGTCTTTATGATTACAGCAGCTGTTAACATCTAACAGATATCAACCAAAGTCAAGCACATTTCATAATACACAGGCACAGACAGTAACATAAGAATGCAAATACAAATTTAATATATATTTAAAAAAAAAAAAAAAAAAAAAAAAAGCTTACCTGCCAGCAACATGAGAATTGCTGCTGCTGAAAAAATTCGTTTTCTAATCAGCATGGCTGCATCACCCCTTAAAGACAGATTGTATATAGTCGTAAACATGTACAGTGCTAGAATTATGCTTTCATTTTCTATAACCATATAATCTTTGACAATGTATAGTGTATATAGCACACTATAAGTGGTGGTTTCTTCAATAAGAAGTACAAATGGAAAAGTGCACAACTAGGAAAAGTTTCTCTCTTACAGAAGCCCTGAAATGCAAGTTGTGAAAAAATACTGAAGTGCCATGAGATGATTTTGACTTAATAACTCATCATTTCAACGTAATAACGCTTACCTCATTACATTATTTTGACTCATAACAAGTCGAGTTATGTAATGGTCATAGCGGTTATTTTGACTGTACCGTACATGGACACATTTAAGTGAATGTCTGAGCAATGTCTGGCTTTCTTACTGTCTGAGATACAGTACACTGAATAAGAGTTATTAGCTAATATTCAGTCAATTAGGAAGGAGCAACTAGGAAAAATTCCCCGAGACGACACGAGGAAGAAACTTTCAGAGAAATCAGACTCAAAACCCATCCTCACCTAGATGGCACCGGATAGTGTGATTACAAGTCATTATTCTTCCACAGCTGTATGCTATAAAGTCAAATAATACTAAGAGCACTGAAAGGATGTTCGGTATGAGAGCATCAGGGTCTTTTATGATTATTTATGATTAGTCTTACTGGTCTATTATGAGGTGTTAAATATTACATTGAAATAAGATAACCCAAAACAAGTCAAAGTAATGAGATATTAAGTTGAAATAGGGGCATGATGTCTTGAAGTAATGAGTTATTAAGGCAATATAACAAGCTTTTTTAAGTCAAACTAATGACATAGCACTTCAATATTTTTTAAAACTTGCAGTTCAGGGCCTCTGCGCTGTTTGAAAAGTATATCCAATAAGTGAAACAAGCATCACATTTTCATTTCCACAATCCTTTATAAACGGACTACTTTGGCAGTATTTGAATGTACCACATGACGAATAAAATCTAAAAACATATGAAAAATGCTTACCTTTCTTCCACCAAGCTCTTGTCTGGTATGTTGTTTGCACTGAAATGGAAACTTGAAGCAAACTTGCTGATTTCCTTCCTCATTTACTTGAATAATTAGAATGATTTGTTTCATAATGACTTAAGTGAGTGAAGTTACATTAACGTACACTAGATCATATTGCATTTTAGACTTAAATGACATGAATAAAGTCCAAGCATCTAACGGTAAAACCTTTTTCACCAAAAGCAAGTGCACGTTAGATGCGACAGGGTGAACCAAAACATAACCAAGGACAACAATTAAAGGTCTTTTTACTCAGGAGTGCTACAGATATTTTAATCACCAAAAAATATCTGTCGCACGTCTGAGTAAAAGACCGTTAATTGTACACGTTGTGTATAATTACTTAGGTGTAGTATTCATAGCACTACATGGCACCTACAAAAGCCCTTCATGACAACTGACAGAAGCCTATAATCATATAACATTTATAAAAGCTTGTTCCAATTAGTGGCTATTGCCATAAAGACATAAAGTCAGCTGACATAGGTTCCGTTGATATAAGGCTTTTACGATACTTCAATCTTTTTGACAAATCCCGCCTACGGGAATAATATACCGTATAAGTTATAACACATAAAGAGCATAGAAAGGTGCTCTATATCCCTGTGAATACTAGGTAAGAGATAAGAGATCATAGACACGTGTAATAATAGTGGAGTCAAATGAGTAATTGCAAGGACCACAAGTTTAGCTCCAAGGAAGCCACACCACAAGAGATACTTGTGGAAAAGCCGAGTCTTTAATAATGGTGTTTATTGAAGGTTGGAGAGGGAATGAAGACTATACGGGGGTTGTTATTTAACGAGGTGCTCACTTAGATTGTAGTGATTTGGGAACGATTTCACATGGGCAAGAAATGTGAATGGTTAGGGTGAAAGTCTTTTAGTCAGTTTATTCGTTTATTTATTCATTCCTCTTCAGTGACAGGGTCTGGTCACTTGACGCGTGAAGGAACACTTCCTCTTGAAAAGTGTTTAGCAAAGTACTAGGTTTAATGACAATGACAATAATCATGACATTTTGAAAGAATTGAAATAGATCTAATGTTTACTGACCACTGGCAGTGGGTTATTGTTATCTGCTCTCAATATAGAGAAACACGTTAGCACAAGATGATGCAAAAGAAACAGACCATACTATTAGTAGGATACAGCTGACTGTTTAGAAGTTGTGACAGATCATAATTTAGCGTAACGTGATCGTTCTGCTCTGAGCCCGCAGCTACAGAGAGAGGGAGAGAGAGATGAAGAGAGAGGATTATCCCGTTAGAGATGGCTAGGCCAGGAGTGACTCCAGTTGCCCGGAAAACAGGGAAATGCTGCTGTTATTGGTGTAGTACTGCAGGTGGCCTCAGGGTGGTTTCACGCTTCATAAATGATTTAATCACTGCAGGAACATTTGTGTGCTTCAAAATAAAAACGAAATTATTTTAAGAGAGCTGATGGTAGGAGTGTACTTTATGGTTCATATACAAACATTTTATTGTGCCTTACCTCCATAAAGAAATAGTAAAGAAATGGCTTTCCTATTATTTTTTAAATATTTTTTAATGTTGTTTTTCTATTAAACCATTCCGAAATGGATAGAAACAATGGATGGACTTTTTAGGGCAGGGAATCAGGCATCCAGTGGAATAGTGTTGGCTTGCAAGACTTGATCAGGCATCTCTCAAGCCAAAAGGAACGATTCTGATTAAATATGTCACAGTCTTCCAGTCATGATGTAGAAATAACCACAGAGAAAGGAAAGAGGATGTTATTAGTTTCGATTCCCATTACAGCGATGATTACAGTTTCAAAAGAGCACGGATTTGGGCTTGTATGAGTTGCCTTTAAGTGCTCGAGTTAAAAATAAAATGGTCAAATTGGCTAAATATGCAGCACTCAGCCACCTTAAATGTCATCAGATCTGTCTGGATTACAAATGACACTTAAACAAATTGTTCCAGCCAGTATTTTTATTGCAAACCGATATGCTCTTAAAGTATATTTTCAAAGACATAATTCATTATTTGTCAGCAGATTTTTTTTTTATAATAAAAATCTGAAAAATGCTGCTTGCATAAGTGTTCAACCCTTTCAAACTAATACTTGGTAGAACCACCTATTGCTGCAATAACAGCTTTAAGACTGTTGGAGAAAGTTCCTACCAGCTTTGCTCACTGTTTGGAAGTGATTTTCACCCATTCTTCCTGGATTTCAAATTTGCTCCAGGTTGCTCAGTTTGGTGGGATGTTGTTTGTTGACTGCACTTTCCTAACAGTGCCACAGATTTTCAGTGGGATTCAGATCTGGACATTGACTTGGCCACTGTGGAACATTCACCTTTTTGATTTTAACCACATCTGCATTGCTTTGGCCTTGTGTTTGGGCTTGTGTTTTTCTTTAGTTTGATGCTGGTGGCTAGTTATGATGCTACCACCACCATATTTCACTGTAAGGATGTTGTTACTTGAGGTATGGCCTGCATTTTTGCACCACACATAGTACTTTGAAGCTTGCTCAAATATAGCATCGTAAAAGAACACATGGGTGGTCTTGTCTAGGTAGTGCTTAGGTGGTTTGATGCAGCTTTCACTTCCTCCCTATTGATCCAACAGTGCTTACTGGTATGTCAAACCTCTTAGATATACTTTTACACCCTATTCCTAAGTTATGAAACTCTATTATCTTATCTTCAACTTCCTTAGAATACTCCTTAGTCTTCGCTTCCACTCCTTACCTTCAGACTGATGGTCTCTTCAATAACAGGTGGTTTTTTGTTCAGAAACTGATGAAGAGATGAAGGCAAATTACAAGTCAGTTGTGTTGTTGGTACCAGATGGGCTGGTTTGAGTATTTCAGAAACTGCTGGTCTCCTTGGAATGTCATACACAAGAGTCTCCAGACTTTATGACAGAATGGTGCGAAAAACAAAAAACATCTTGTGTGCGGAGGGTCTGCAGGCTGAAACACCTTGTTGAAGAGAGAGATCAGAGGAGAAAGACCAGACTGGAAGTCTATCATGGACACAGACTCACTGAGACAGTTGACGACTGGGAAAAGACAAGTTGATTTTTTTCCCCTAATCTTCAACTGCCCAGTTTCAATGAGTCTGTGCCCACGTTAGCTTCCAATTCTTGTTCTTGGTTGACAGGAATGGAACCTGATGTGGTCTTCTGCTGTTGTAGCCCATCCACCACAAGGTTTGATGTGTTGTGCATGCTGAGATGCTTTTCTGCTCACCACGGTTGTAAAGAGTGATTATATGAGTTACTATATCCTTCCCAGCAGCTCAAACCAATCTAGCCATTTTCCTCTGACCTCTCTTATCTACAAGGCGTTTCCACCCACAGAACTGTCGCTCACTCAATATTTGTTGTTTTTTTGCACCGTATAAACTGTGTAAACTCTAGAGACTGTTGTGTGTGAAAATCCCAGGAGATCAGGAGTTTCTGAAATACACAAACCAGCACATCTTGCACTAATATCCATGCTACGATCACAGAGATCACACTTTTTCTTCACTCTGATGTTTGATGACCTCTTGATGTGTATCTGCATTTATGCACATGATTGGCTGATTAGATAACTGCATGAATCTGCAGGTGTACAAGTGTTCCTAATATATATATACACACACACACACAAACACACACACACACAGTTACCCAACCATGTATATTTTACACATTTTTGTGTACCTCCACTGCTTGTTGTGACATATGTAGCAGCTTTAGGAGGTCCGACAGGTCAGAAAGGCCTTATTGATTATTCGAACCCTTCAGAATACAAAGCAGTTTCCTGCTTATCAAATAGTGCACTGCAAATAAATTGTGCTCACTATGTTTGGATGCAGCCTAATTTTCC
The DNA here is from genome assembly GCA_022985145.1 of Pangasius djambal. Lineage (NCBI taxonomy): Eukaryota > Metazoa > Chordata > Actinopteri > Siluriformes > Pangasiidae > Pangasius > Pangasius djambal. Next base: position 15,332,876 of record CM040999.1, on the reverse strand, counting down.
AAACAGTCCAGCAAGTTGAGACTTATTGATTGTCCTGTAGGATCAGGAGGGACAGAAACGTGCTGTTTGCCCAATCGATGTTCACCACCTTGCAGGCATTCCAGTTCGATATGAGGTTTATCTGCTCCATGCCGACCTCTGAATGGTCTCCTGTGCCCCATCGATAAGACGCGGACATGGCTGCTAAATCCCAGTCGAGCTAACCCTGGCATAACCCTCTGTAGAGTGAGGGAAGAGATCAATAAGGAAAGAAAGTTGCAGAAAGAAAGGAAAGAGAGAGATGTAACACAGGAGTGTGACCCCCATCTCCTCCACTGAGACAGATACACTTATAGTCAGACGCTCCTGCATTAAAACGCAACTGCATTAAAAATTGTAGATAAGGTGCAGCGGTGCTGATTTCCATCATGATGACGTATATACTGGTCTGTATCTTTGTCTTTAATGGGTTTTTAAAGACAAAGATACAGACCAGTTTAATGGGGAGCTATTAGAAAGCCAATTCATTGAACTATGTATATAAGTAATATTTACGATTTATTAGTAACGACAACTATACAGTGTATGATCACTATATAGGGTCATGATAAGTAAGGAATGAAACATGATGGGACTTGATGGTATAGGAAAATGACCATGACGGGGTGTGTGACGTGATTTTTGCAGCCAATCCACAACAAACCTTGCTTCTAGTTCCACTCCTGAGTACCAATACCAAATGTGGTGCAAATGTTCAGCAATTTCATTTTTTCCAGCACAAAAGTTTCCAGTATTTTGTGAAGTAAAAGGTTGAGACAGGGAAAGAGTGGGATGCGGAAATAACAATAAAGAAAGGAAAAAAGAAAGAATGATTAGCAAAAGAACAAGATGGAGAAAAGAAGAATTTATCAGTCAGAAGTGTTTCTACACTAGAAGCAACTGCATTTATTCTCTGTTCCTAAAAGGGAGGTAAATCCCTTACTCTGGCAGTTATAAACTTCCCTGAAAGAGTGTTTCGTCTTTCTGTGTACTGACAAATGTATGAAGCAAATGGAGAAACATGGCAGGCAACTTATTTATTGATTTCACTCAAAATGCTGAGTGCTCACCTTGTCTCTCTGTATCAGAAAATGGCCATGAAGACGGTCCTCGTGTGCCAGCGCGGATGCTGAAAGCCTATGACATAGTGACTAGATAAATAATATGCATCATGTTTATTTGATTTGTTGGGTTGTTTGAAGGAGCCAAGCAACAGTCAGCAATAAAAGATAAACCACCCTTTGCTTTCCTCTGGGCATCTTAAAGCAGCCTGCAAGAGATGATGGTGCCAAGTTCTCTGATATGCATCATTAATGCTAGATTTCATCTCTCAAACTGCGTAAAAATTGTGCATAGATCATGTTTACGTTTATTAGTCAGCCTTCTTTACCAACAGTGCCTTACTGTCTTACTTGCTTTGTAGTCTCTAACAAAAAAACAAACACTCCGTAACAATAGGCCAGGGTCTAAGAAAAAAAATAATTAAGCTAAAAACCTGTTACCCTGTTATATCAAAGCTAGACACAAGTTCTACAGTAGAGTACAGTCAACAACCAAAAGCAGTTTTACCAAATATTTTATAAGGAAATCACTCAGCTGACGCAGCAGCTTAATCAGAGACATTGATTATCTCAAGGACCAAATTTTATATGATAAAATGCTGTAAAAGGAGCTGTAAGTGTAGCAGATGAGTGCTCGGTCAGCTTATTATTCATACTGTGGTCAGGTTTTCTTTAAAGGATTAACCAAAACATTATTTAATTCATTTGCCAAGTCAAAATAGCAAATTATAAGCATGACTTTTTAGACCCCTTTAGCAACTTTATTTTTGAAAAATGAGCCTAGAGACAAATCTAGTGACTTTTTAAGCAGACATTAGATGTACGGCTCTCCAGCTCAGAGTTGAGAGAGGAGGTTCGGTCAATTCACCACCAGTGGAGCTTGAGTTGCGATTCTATGAGTCCATGTTCCCAGTGACCAATCACTGATCACCACTGTTCCCAAAAAACAATCACTAATCACCATTATTTTCAATGACCAATCACTGA
>CM040999.1:15278423-15322135 GCA_022985145.1 Pangasius djambal | reverse complement strand
CACACACACACACACACACACACACACACACACACACACACACACACTAATGTTTTCTAATATGACTATAATCTTAATGTAGATAGAATCGGATATATAAAACATGCTAATCCCAGTTGTTCACAAAACTCTATTAAAGAGTAAAAATGCATCCACTGAGAAGATATTGACAAATAGATAGATAGATAGATAGATAGCGAGAGAGAGAGAGAGAGAGAGAGAGAGAGGAGTGAGTGACAGAGACTGAGGGCAACTGCGAGAGATAATGAGAGGACCCTGAGGCCGAATAAGAGCCATCAGACAGCTGACAAACTCCTCCTCATCTTCAGCTTCCATCTCTGTGCATTTTAGCAGGTGCTGGCAGTAGTAGGGGTTTCTGGCACAATTTCAGAATGATAGAAGACAGAGAGAGAGAGAGAGAGAGAGAGAGAGAGAGAGAGAGACTGATTATGAGCTGACCATCATCATGATGGATCGCAGGTGTTCATTTTAATGGCTCTTTCAATTAAAAATCAAAGCACAGAGGTGTGTGTGTGTGTGTGTGTGTGTGTGTGTGTGTGTGTGTGTGTGTGTGTGTGTGTGTGGACATTTGGTCTGGTGATAAAGTGAAAGGAAAAAACACACTGCTTTAATGGCTTGTGGGCGAAGGTGAGACAGAGAAGCCAGTCCATGCACCTGATTAGTCCTGATTACTAATCACTAATCATACACATTAAACTAATCCCTTTAAATAACACTGCGTGAGTAAAAATCAGAAGTGGACCAAAATGTCCTGTCCAAAAATATCTAGCAATTTCCAACACTATAAAGCATTTGTGTGTGTGTGTGTGTGTGCCCTTACAACTCCTTCAGTCCTCCATGCCTTCTTCACACTTTCTTCCACTTTCATCTCTTCCTGCTCTCTTCTCTCGCCCTGATTTGCTGCGGTGATGTGTGTGTGTGTGTGTGTGTGTGTGTGGAGCAATCACTTTGCTGACACTGAGAAAAGATGGAAGCAACGGAGCACTTGTGGAAGAAACCTTGCTCATTAATGTACAGTAGTGATGCATCCCAATCATCAGAAGAAGTGAGAGATGAAGAAAGAAAGAAAGAAAGAAAGAATAGAAGAGAGGATGGAAAAATAATAAAAAAAAAAAAAAGAAAGGACAGAAAAAAGGATGGGGTTGTGTGATACAGCAAGCCCAGAAGTGTTTTATTCCTCTTTTACCACATTGATTTGTCAATGATTACAATTTGAAATTTATTTTTATTTTTTTTTAAAAACTAGTTTTTAATCTGTTTCTTTCTTTCTTTTCTTTTTTTTTTTTTTTTTTAAATCTGTTTAGTCTGTTTATGATCTGTTTAAGAAAGAAAGAAAGAAAGAAAGACACGGAGAGGAAAGAAAGAGACATGAAGAAAGAAAGAAAGAAAGAAAGAAAGAAAGACATGGAGAGGAAAGAAAGAGACATGAAGAAAGAAAGAAAGAAAGAAAGAAAGAAAGAAAGAAAGAAAGACATGGAGAGGAAAGAAAGAAGGAGATTCAGATTCTCTGTATCTGTTGGTTTTTTCTCTTTCTTTTCTTTCTTTTTTTTTTTTTAAAAATGTTTTACAGTTTAGTAACGTTAACTGCTTTTTTTTCACTAAGAGTGGTTTATAAACAGAAAAGCTTCTGATGCCTTATTCAACCCTGTATTATCTTATTCCTAATTACCCTATCAAACACACACACACACTCTCCAAACACACACATACATGAAAACACACTCCACTGTTCGGCTGTCTTAATACTGTATGAGAACACAATTCTCCCTGTTCCCTGAACGCTGTGTATTTTTAGCCAGCTATCTGTGCATGTTTCCTCTCCTGCTCATCCGGAGTGTGTGTGAGTGTGTGTGTGTGTGTGTGTGTGTGTGTGTGTGTGTGTCTCATCCTGTAGCCCGAGGAGCTTCCTAGTAAACCAGATCCACGTTATCGCCAGTCACAGAGGAAACATGTTGTTTTGTTTATGTAACAAACAACCAAAAAAAAATTGTCATGTTACTGAGTAACTGGAAACGGCTGAAAGCCTTGTGGCGGAAAAGCTGCTAAAGCGCTGACACTGGAGACTCCTTCCATAAATGCTGAATAAACATCTCATAGAAAACGTCACCATATTAAAAAAATGATGCGTTTTTTTTAATAACTTTGTTACTACTATTAGGCTTAGATCATATGGCGCGTCCGCCATACAAGCACCCGTGTATGAGCTGTTGCTATAGAAACCGCAACGCATTCAAACCAAATTCAAACGGCGCTAGTGTCCGAGAAATATGCCGTAATAGAAATAGGAATCACTTTCTAACCAATCAGATCGAGCAGTAGGAAGGATGCAGGGGGAAAAAAAAGGGACACTGGACTGCTCATACTTGTGTGAATTCCTGTGAGTTGAAAAATGTGAAACCCTGTTGTTTAAAGTCTTGGAACAGTGTGTGGATGCTACTCAATACTGACCGCCATATTGATCCTAACGTAATAATTCACCAATTTTAGACACCAATTTCCTTAAATAATCATTTTTAAATTAATCTAATACTCGAAAATGAACTAATTTCAGCTCTTTTCAGTGAGTCAGAGCATTTGACTCAGCTCCCCAATATGAGCTGACTCTTTAGGCTCCTTGTCATTTTTGACTAAACACACACACATACACACACATTTCTTAAGCCTGAGGTTGTCTGACACACTTGGTGTTGATACAAAGCAAGATTAAGCCGCAACACACTGCAGATGCTTTTTGTTGCACCCTCTCAACCTCTCACACACACACACACACACACACACACACACACACACGCATGCATCAGTTGTATCCTCTCCTTATTCACACACATTCTCACACTCCTTCTCCCCCCCCCCACACACACACCCACCCACACACACCCACACACACACACACATACACACACACTCATGCTCCCTCTCACTTACTAATATACACAAATTCACGCACAGTGGGACTATAGGTTTCTCTTCATTTGCACCAAAGTGTCACGTCATATGGCAGGAAGTACCTGCTCTTGGTTTCAAAGTGGTAGGAACTTGCATACGCTGAAGACAGTGAGATTGTACTTTCGATTTGACTTGACCTTACTCTAGAAGATCAAGATACATCTCTCTTTTTTTTTTTTTTTTGTCTTTCTTTATATTAACTAGCCACGCCAGGGCATTACATAACACTATTTCTCCACGTTGTTGCTGCAGGTTTCACGTTTTCTGCTCACAAGTGAGAAAGCGTGCATGCACATGCTCATATGCACACGAAGCTGAAGTGGAAAAGAAGATGACTGGCGTGCTTTTTTTAGTACGTAGCCGACAGATTTTGACATCACTTGACTTTGTGTGAATCCGGCGTCTCTGGGGACAGCTCACAATACAGTTCACACCCAACATCATGAGACAAAAAGTACGTGTGTGAGAGTCAGAGGCAGTGCAGGGAAATGCCACAACTAACCACATCAATGTCAAACCTTCTTCTACTGCCGCTTAATAAAACTACACAATTGCCATTTTAAGAGGCAACTCACCAGCACACACGTTAATAGTTTTCTTACGGGCACCAACAATAGCTTCTGCACATTGTCAGAGTTTTAATTGTCACGTTTGGTCCCTGATAAAAAACACACACACACTCACACACACACATACACACATACACTCTCTCTCTCTCTCTCTCTCTCTCTCTCTCTCTCTCTCTCTCTTCCAGCCACACAGGGTGATGAAAGAACATTTCCTGCAGTTAAAACACTTCTTGCGGGCACTAGACATTGCTGATTTCTCTAACAACGGTTGCACATATGCACCAGAGCGGTAATGCAACAAACTCTGGCATGTAATGTTTAAGAGGATGTCAATGTTCAAGGGGAAATTAATTTTCTGGGCCAAAAAATGGGCATTTTAAATGTTACAATCAGGAATTTTCAGAACAGTCATTAAACTCAACTCATTAGAACCTTTTTTTCCCCCACTGGTACATAAAAATATTCCCACTTGTAGGTTGAAATAAATGCTTACAGAACTGAATACAGTTCTCTGATGATTGACAGCTTGACCAGCTGCATCGACTGACTTCACATATCACTGATAAAAGCACGTGTTAGCTCCCTCTTCCTGACTGCTACAGTGAGAATTATCAGCGACTAACACAGAGAGAAAATGAGAAGAGAAGGCAGGGTTAAGTTGACGCCATTCCTATAAACACGAACAGCTTTTGTACCCATCTGGAAGGCTGTAAACTCCTTAACTACTTATAAAATAAATTACAGCTACTGTGATCCAAAGCGATGCAATGCTTGTGGTTTTCCATAACATGCAAATTGTTACAAGACTTCCTTTTGCATGCTTTCGCTGGAGATTTAAGCACAGATTTGCCCCCAGATTAACATGAAATTCAGTAAGCCTGTGAAATGTAAAACCCAGTCTCATAGAGAAAGCACACTGGAACAGGAAGGCCAATTCTTTTGTTTTTGCTATACATTGAAGTCATTTGGGTTTGGGATCAAAAGATGAATATGAGATAAGAAATCAGAGTTTCGGCTTCTAGATGTGTTAAACAGCTTTCAGGTGATCAGAAATATTGGAAAATTTGACTGACAGGTGTTTCTTGTTGCCCAGGTATGCCCTGTTAGATTGATTGTTTAAGCAGTTAATAGCTCTAAATGGCTACTCTTGGTATGTGCCCTGGGTTTCAGCTGTGAAGACTGCATTTGTTGTTAAAAAGGATAAACCAACATGAAGACCAGAGAGCTGTCTATGGGAGAAAAGCAAGCCATTAACCACAGTCATCTCTTCTACGCTGCGTGAGTAAAATCAATATGTAATAAACACTGTTACATCACTTTTAAACATGCATGGCCCAATGCATGTGCGATTTAGTGGTTTTCACAACATGCTTCTTCTTTTTTTTGCCCAATGTTTTCTTCCTAGTTTTGCTTATTCCCACCTACTAACTCTCCCCGCAATCACACAACAGCTACCAAGAGGGGAGGATGGGCCAAACACGTGAGACACATGAAGCCAGCTAGCAACACCTTTATTTATGGCTGACATTTTAACAAGCTTACTTTTTACTCCTTACATTTTCAATTACATTTTCAATGTACTAGTTACAAATCTCAAAAGTCACTTCCAACCAAAGACAGTAATATTTGCTGTACATCATTTGAACAGGCTCCCACACATGTTATTTACATTTCAGTTTAGCGTCCAATCGAGCTCATCAATGTTGAGAAAAAAAAAAAATATCAAGAATCGTGCTAATTCGTCATCTGTGGTGACCTTCTCATGCTACATGATGCAGTTAGTGCTGTAGCTATCCATGTGCATCTGAATATGGCTCACGGCTCGAAGGTCCCCAGTCCAGTCCTGAGCTTGGTTTACTGTCTGTGCGGAGTTTCTGTGAATGTAAAATTCCCCTAGGCGTGTATGTGTGTATGTGTGTGTGTGTCCAGTGTTTCTGAGATAGACTCACAATCTACTCTGACCCTGGCCAGGATAACACACTTACTGAAAGTGAGCGAGTGAGGTACGTTTAACTAATTTGCTAACATTAACTAGCTATATTGAACTAAGTTAGCCTGTTTTCTTAGAGCATCGAATCCATTATCTAACTGGCTAGGAAGCGAGACAAATTCAAGCTAATGCTAAATATTGGTTATTCACATGATATTTTACTTCTGATTAATTCATTACCAAGCTAGTGTGCGTAGGAGATAGTGACGAACATTAAGCATGGCCAGCTCATAGGAGGGACAGCAAATTGTTTCTCACCAGCAAACTTACAGAGATTGAGTGATCCTCCAGTAGTTTTAGATAAGTAATAAAGGTCATGTTTCACAGAGAATGTTATCAGCTTGAACAATGTTTAGTTTTACTTTTTAATACTTGAGTAAATTTCAAAGTAGCAACTTTCTGACTTTGACCTGAGATACTTCGGTTTCCAAATGTAGGCTGACATTGGTATTTCCAAATTGTCCATAGCGTGTGAATGTGTGTGTGATTGTGCCCTGCGATGGGTTGGCACCCTGTACAGGGTGTCCCCCACCTTGTGCCCCGAGTCCCCTGGGATAGGCTACCCCACAACCTTGTGTAGGATAAGTGGTACAGAAGATGTTTTTTTTTCCCACCGCTTGATATCAAGGTAACACTTTTCTGATTGGTTGACAGGTGATGAGATTGATGGGTTTTGTAGTAATGCAATAATTTGTAGGCTACACTGACTGTGCTGAAAAGCTCTGCTAGGCTACACAATCTCACAATTTCCTCATGTCCAAAACATGTCCGATTTCAATGAACCTTTCAAAATCAGTGAAAGGAATTCAGCGTTTGCTCTGATTCACATAGAAATTGATACAAAACACAGGAAGTGGGCTGGACTGAACATTGTAGTGTGTGTGTGTGTGTGTGTGTGTGTGTGTGTGTGTGAGGGCAGGTGGGTGAGTAAAAAGAATAGATTCTTAATTCTGCTACATTTACAGAGAAAAAATAATCTGTGTGTGTGTGTGTGTGTGTGTGTGTGTGTGTGTGTGTGTGTGTGTGTGTGTTCCAAGCATCATTTGTGACACAGCCCAGGTCCCTGTACTAACCTCAGAGCAGAATCCAACAGAGCTCCGTAACTCATACACTGACCCTGGTAAACATTTGTGATGATTTGTGAGAGGAGACATTGTTAATTTTATCTCAGTTTACACACACACACACACACACACACACACGCGCTCATATACACACATCCAGCACAGTGACTGACTGCTCCTTTGCTGCACTCTATGATATGTTATTTAAACACTATCCCTCATTCACGCCGCAGGAAATTGGGATTGTGTTTAATGTAAATGTTTGCACAAAGGGGACTGGAGTGCAACAGATACAGATGAAACCTTTTGCCTTTTGAGAAAAGCTCCATAACTCGAAATGTAATACAGGACTGAGGACCCAACACTAAGAGCTCTCTATACTCAAACAATCGAAACACACATTCATGTGCGAATAAGGTAAGGAATAAAGCACTTGTGGAGTGTGCTGTTGCAGAATAGTAATCAAGGACAGGGTGGTGTGATGAAGCGGGGTTACTGTTACCACTCTGAGATTCCTCTTATGCCAGAGAGGTTAGCCAACGATTACATTGTTTCGAGTTATTCATGTACAACACGTCATCACAGTTAATGTTGCAGAATGTCGACAAAACAAGTTAGTTCCTGTTATCACTGTTGTAATACTAGCTACGTATGAACAGTCTTTCCCACACTAGTGTCTTTTTTGCTATCTCGTGAAGTTAATAAAATAAAAAAATTTTTAAAAAAATGCAGCTTGTCAGTTTAGTCTTGAAGAATTTCCTGTGGGTGAAAATTTACTGACCTCAGCACTGACACTGGAGACTCCTTCCACAGCACCGACGCTGGAGACTCCTTCCACAGCACCGACGCTGGAGACTCCTTCCACAGCACCGACGCTGGAGACTCCTTCCACAGCACCGACACTGGAGACTCCTTCCACAGCACCGACGCTGGAGACTCCTTCCACAGCACCGACGCTGGAGACTCCTTCCACAGCACCGACGCTGGAGACTCCTTCCACAGCACCGACGCTGGAGACTCCTTCCACAGCACCGACGCTGGAGACTCCTTCCACAGCACCGACACTGGAGACTCCTTCCGCAGCACTGACACTGGAGACTCCTTCCATAGCACTGACACTGGAGACTCCTTCCATAGCACCGACACTGGAGACTCCTTCCATAGCACCGACACTGGAGACTCCTTCCATAGCACTGACACTGGAGACTCCTTCCATAGCACCGACACTGGAGACTCCTTCCATAGCACCGACGCAGGAGACTCCTTCCATAGCACTGACGCTGGAGACTCCTTCCACAGCACTGACGCTGGAGACTCCTTCCGCAGCACTGACGCTGGAGACTCCTTCCACTCTTTTATCAGTTAATTATAAACTTTAGATTAAGTGCACCATACAAGTCCTTGTGTAAGGTGTTACTACAGAAATTATAACATATAAGAACAAGCACATGTAGTATGTTGTTGTTCCTCTTTCGGCTGCTCCCGTTAGGGGTCGCCACAGTGGATCGTTGGTCCGTGTATTTGATTTGGCACAGTTTTTACACTGGATGCCCTTCCTGACGCAACCCTCCCCAATTTTATCCGGGCTTGGGACCAGCACTGAGAGCGCCCAGTGGCTGGGGCTGGTTCACTGGCCAGGATTCGAAGCCGGGCCGCAGTGGTGAGAGCGCTGTGGCCTAACCACTAGTCCTAGACCCAAGAACCAACATGTAGTACAAATTTGATATAAACTGGTGTATATTTGCATCATTTTTCAAAGACCATCAACCACTCCTGAGCCCCTACTGGCCAGAGGGTGTTTCACAGGATTAGCTCTCTCAGGTCCCTGATTTTGCCAGGTCATGAATATGCCATACATCAAGATACCAGAGAAAATATTATCTTTAATTCAAAGCCTGTCTGATTGCACACCCAGTGGCTGTGTGTTCTGTGTTTGTGTGTGTGTTTGTGAATTGTCTATAGAGGAGACTGTCACTTTGGTTAAACATTCCAACCCTGAGCCAAGGTCACAGTGGCTTAAGGTTGCCCTGTGTTCCAATACTGCATTTAACGCACCCTTTATTGACTTGCCCTTGCCATTTCTCCTTGCTAGAACCCGTCACATCGGCTGTTCTGCTACTTTATCAGCTCAAATGAAGTCTGTCAGATAAGCCTTGAGATGGTCGAGTGATCTGCAGTACAACTGTCCACTGTTTTCCCATCCTCACTGGCATGTGTACAGCTAAGGCAAGATGCACAAAAAAGCTGCACAGTTGCATTGCTCCACCATGCACAGGTTCGTCCTGGTCTCTCACCAGCCTCTCTCTTTTTCTCTCTCTTGAAATTCATTCATCTTCAGTAAGCGCTTTATACAGGTCAAGGTCACGGTGGATCCGGAGCCTATCTTGGGAACACTGGGTGTGAGGTGGGATTACATGCAGGATGGGACGCTAATTCATCACTAGGCACTATGTACATACACACACACGCATTCACATCTAGGGGCAATTTATCTCAGACAAACCACCAGCATGTTTTCAGAGGTGGGGGGAAACCGGAGAACCTGGAGGCAACCCACATGGACATGGGGAGAACATGTGAAACTCTACACAGATAAAAACCTGAGCTCAGGATCGAACCAGGAAACATGGCGCTTCAGACGGCAACACTACAATTAAAAAAGAAACAATTCAGATCTTAGCATTCCATAAACACTTCTCTTGTTGTCATTGTCTTGACTTCATATCTCGATTTAAATAAAGCAACCTCTGGCTTACATACTATCTGACCCTGGCCAGGATAACATATGGAATAAGAATTATTATTACTATAAGCTAATAATGAATGAATGAATTAGTCTTACTGCTAGATTGAGGTGTTAAATATTAAGTTGCGATAATGAGATAATATGTTAAAATAATGAGATAATCCTGAGATATTAAAATAACAAGAAATAACAAAAAATATGTTAACTACATATTGAGTTATAATAATAGGTTTTACCTCAGAATAAATATATAATGTCTTGAAATAACGAGATAACTCAAAATAAAGACATAATATTTTGAAATGGAAAAAAAAAATGAGATGTTGAAATAACAACAGCACTTTTTTTTCAACAACTTGCAGTTCAGGGTTTCAGGAAACTAAAAGAAATCATGTTCACATATTCAGTTTGAACGGAATGGCTACTGAACTAGAATGCTGTTTTATTCATTGGCTTCTTGGAGAAACTGCAGCTGTGTCCGATCTTAACATTATTCTTAACCTTGGCATTCATAAATGTTACTGTTTTATGAAATCAGGAAACATACAGTGAGTTCTCTCCCACTCAGGCATTGTTCGGGTTTTTTGTTATGAGATCATAGGAAGCAACACTGTCACATATCTGGGACAGCCCTCAGTGTGTGCCGTTGCCATGGTTTCCTGAATCATTCCAGCAGGATACGGATACACACACACACACACACACACACACACAGAGGGAGAGAGCTCATGTGTTTAGCGTCAGAGGGTGACACCTAACCTGATGGACAATAAGCCAAGAGGAACCATCCATTCAGTGTTCACCTGAGGGATCAACTCCAGGAACTTGAGGAACAAAACTTTCCCAGAAAGCATTGCAATTCACTGCAGTTTGTTTTTCAAAAGATCAAAATCTTGATGAAATTTTATGAATGAATATATGAACGACAGAATACTCATTATATTAGATAGGAGAGCTAAATATTGAAGAGTAGCTTGACAATACCAAATATGCTAAACAGAAAAGTTGTAACAATTTCATTACAAAACAAAACAAAAAACTCCATGAAACTTATGGTTCTGTCGTCAGTCCTACTGCGTACGTTGTATTTTGATTGGACAATGTGTGCTTAGCCTGTCAACTTTTAGTTTCTCTGCCAAAGGAATTTGGGGGAAAAAATGATAATAGAGTAGATAATCCACTTAAACCTGTGAGTGTATTTCACCTGCGCCTTCTCAATCGCAGCTGATGACATGATGTGCGCGAAAAAAATATGAGCCTAAATGGAGATCAGATCTATTAGAATGGATGTCTAAGCTGCATGAAATCTACAGTATGGGCTAGAAAGAATCCAGCCCCAGCCTTGCTTCTTCATACCATTCAGTGGACATTTCTTACGACCAGTGGTGGTGCTGTTCTGATCTTTGCGTTTTATGTAGCCGGCTACTCCACATGCTTCTAGTCAGTTCCCAAGATAGATAATTAGCATAATAGTTAGCAAACAAGCTTGCTGGTTAGCTAGTTAGTACGCTGACATAGCTCTGAAAATCTTTGAAAGGAAACAGACAATACAAATCGCCATACAATTATTCTTGCTCCAAAAAAAACATTTCTTTTTAAAATGTAGTCGAATTTATGTAGCATTTCCTATTTTATGATTGCAACAAACCAAATATAAGATTATTATACCTACTGTATTTCTAGACAAGGGCTTTACGTTATTTTAAATGCTAAAAATAAATGCTAAATATTTGCGAAACTGTCTGCCAGTAGAACAAGACTATGTCAAGCTTGAACTTAGTAAAATTGGGAATAGAAATAGGCTTTATAATCTTAGATTTGGTTTCTTTTCATCTTATAATGGGAAACACTAGCTCAATTTCGACTTCATTCAAGGTACTGAATTGTATTTTTTTGGCAGTGTATGCAATGTCTACTTGAAAATCATCAAATTGTTGTTGAAGACAGAAGTGAAATGGAATTGAAAGACTTCACAAAGTCTAGGTATTTACAGCATGCACAATACGCAAGAGACGCTCATTTTTTTAAAAAAGGGGGCGTGGTCAGGGTGTAACTATAGCGGAGTCATTTGCATGCAGAATGTGCACGTTTCCATGATCGATACTGATACTGGTAGATCGTTTAAAGACTGACGCAAGCAGCAGACATGTCAGTGAGGATTTTATAACATTAACGAACATGATTAGTGACATTAATTAATGTAAGTGTGTGTGTGTGTGTGCCATTCTCAATATCCGCAATAAAGACTTAAGGATTCGGGATTTTGACTACAGAAAGACTGGCATCTCTGCCAACAAACACAAAACGCAAATACGTGCAGATGCACAGCCCTGAAAACATCCCAGTGGAAGAAGAGCAGGCTGAAAAGACCCAGTGAGTCACACACCAAAGAAACACTCTCTCACTTGACTCTGAATATGAATGTGGAATGGATCGTTCAATGGATCCTAGAAGAAAGTATGGGGGTGAGTTTGTCTGTGTGTGTGTGTCTCTCTCTCTCTTTCTGTTACACACACACACACACACTCAAAGAGAGAATTTTAAATCAAAAGTTCTTTTCTACTAAAAAAAAAGGATAGATCACAGGCAAACCCACAACACTTGACAAAAAATGAGGTCCAGTTTAACTCATTTTACTGGAAAACGAAGTGAAAAAAAGAGCTTGTCCTGTCTATTTGTTTATTCATTCATTTCCATTGTTTCGAACTAAATTTTCATTTTCATAAAATCATAGCTTCAAGTAAGTAGCTAACATTTGCTCACTTTAAATAAATAACACCTACAGCTTTCATATAGCGAGCTCTAAATCAATTACTCGTTTTTAGCAAGTTCGCATTGCGTAATCTGATGCTTTTGTGTGTCAAATCAAATAATTGCTTCACGAAGATGCATTTTGTATTTTGTAATTACAGCGAGAAGCGAAAAAACGCAAAGCCCCCAGTCCTGCGCTGACACTGGAGACTCCTTCTATAAATCCTTTTGCACGTTGTTACCATAGAAACGATAACGTATTTGAGCAAGCGCATTAATATAAACCTGGGATTTGTCTTCGGATGGAAGCATCGTCAGAGCTGCTGTTAAAGGAAATTAAGCGACCAATCTCGTGACCAATCAGAATGGAGAATTCGTCGGTGCTGTGGTATAAATAAATTATAAACCATTACATGCATACTGTACTATCGTTTTTTTTTTTTCCATTTTCACACTTTCATGCCGTATGAATTTTCCCATGCTTCCTCTCCACAGGAAGTGTACAAGGAGCGACCTCAGAGACAGGACATAGCGTAAGCAGATAGCTTCCTGTTTCCTGTGACACAGGGATGAAGGGAAGTGGTGTATCCGGGATCGAGCTGGCTACCATCCGCTTCAGTACCGTGGAAACCAACAAAAGCCATTTATAGGAACAAAGGACAAAGCGCATCTCGCTCTTCAGGAACACTTCTTTCTTTCAGTAGTTAGATGCAGGTGTGTGAAAAGGCTAAAATTGGCTTAGACCTTTACACAAAGGCACTTGATTTCAGCGCAGCAGTCTTCAGAGCGGTGTTCAAAGCTTCGCACATCGGTAACATCTGGCACCCTGAGGAAACTCCGAGCTGATCTAAACAAGAATACAATTAAAAACATGTACGATAGTATCGCGATATTTCATTGAATAATTACAACGAACGTTATTATTCTGGAAAGTATGTTTTGATGTGGTTTAAAAGGTGTTAAAATATAAAGGTAGCAAATGGCAAAAAAAAACCTTAAATAAGTGAAACAAAATAGAACCAAACCAATCAAATTGTGTTGATTTGCGAATGGAATAGAATGAAACTCACTAAAATACAAAATCTCAACACAAATATACAAAGTCACATTGCCTCTGCAGATGAGGATAATATTATTGCACCCACCAGTGCTTGAAGTGGGGTTAAAAAAAAAAAAAAAAAAAAAAAAAAAAAGTAAGTGCCCCCTTTATCGGCATAGTACAATGTACTCGACTCTTTTTCATTCACGTAAGTGAAGTCTAAACCCCATAGAAATCCATTGAAACACTGGTGATGACAACAACATCTACACTTTACCTTGAAATGCACTAATTAAAATACTTTTCATTAACGCGTGAATCCATTTAACAGCTCAGTGCTTGAGTCACCGTCATTTTCCAGGAGTCATCCCTTATAGGTAATGAAAAACGCACAGCATTCACTCGCCCCTATGAAAAAGTCAAGTGTATCACCTTGATTTCTCAAGGATCATGGGTATTTAAAATTAAACAAATAAGAAAAGCAAATTCACACATTTTTCTTTCATTGTTTTCAATGATACTGTGATATTGCCTGACGAGTACAACGCTGTTATCCGAAGTACAGATTACAAGTAAATTATTAATTTAGAATAATCATTAGAAAGGCCTAAATGCCATTAGAATGCATGCTAGTTAGTACATTTTGTATATTTGTTAATTCTATGCTAAAACTCACCCATGTCACTTATTTAAGAGCAATATGTCAGCAAAGAAACCAAACGGTGAGACCGTAGCCTGAGATGAGGTTACCATGCTTTTGAATGCTTAAATGTGTGTTTTCTTAGATTTAACACTGAAAACGATTAAAAATAACGTTTAATTTTGAAAAGTTGCCAGGGCTAAATGGCACCCCGATCATGAAATAACTCACACTATCACATATAAATGCTGTTAGATATAAATGCTGTGAATTTAACTTCCATTTCATTTGGCAGTATAGCCAAAATCCATCCATCCATCCATCCATCCATTTTCTATACTCTTTATCCTACACAGGGTCGCATGTAGCCTAGAGCCTATCCTGGGGGACTCAGGGCACAAGCCGGGGGACACCATGGACGAGCTGCCAACCCATCGCAGGGCACAACACACACCCATTCACACACTATAGACAATTTGGAGATGGCAATCAGCCTACAGCACATGTTTTTGGACTGGGTACCCCCCCCCCAAAAAAAAGAAAAAAAAAAAATACAGTATATTACTTAAACAGCTACTGGAAGGAAAAGTTCTATTATACACACAAATCCTGATGCTTCAAGCACTGGTACTGAGCAACCTTCACAGTATAATTACATGCCTGAGTGATTATTTGCACAAGCCTGCTCGCAGGGTTAGCCATGATCAATTGCTAATTCGTTTCCCCAACATGCGCCACATACAGGTTCAAACCGCGGCTGATGCGTGTTTTACTCGTTAAACATGAGAAGAAGTGCTGATTTTCTCACGCTGGCCTCCATTTAAGACATTACTTGTCTCATGTAGTTTAAAATTCCAGGATTTTTCTTTGCTCAGCCATTAATCAACACACACACACACACACACACACACTTGCTTTGATTCATTATTGATGCAGCTGAGGTGTTTTATTAGATCGCCCCGAGTATCTACATATTACTCTCTTGAGACGACTTTGAATCTGATTCAAAGGTTGCTTAGATATTAATCCAGGAATTTTAAGAACGGTCTTTAAGAAAGGGTCTGAAAATGAAGATTAAAAACAAGCCGGTCTTTAAAAATCTACCCCATTGTAATTGATTATGGGTCATAAACCAGTGAACCGATCCCCCTGTGAGACCCTGAGATGGTTTCTAATTTAATAAGTGCATCAATTCAGCAGAAACACAGCACAGTAGTAAAAGGGTTTACTGGGTCGAAGCACTGTTTATTGGGTCAAACCAAGTTAAAGAAGTTAAAAAAAAAAAAAATGGAGCGCCAAGATTACAATTATTGATTTTGAGGCTTTATGAATAATATTGATGTAGGAAGCAGCTTTAGGGTTTCCATTTGACTTCATTCTTTCAACAGACACTTTTATAAGCAAGAGAGAGAGAGAGAATAAGTTTTAACAAATGTGTAAGCAGTTCTGAGTTAAAAACCATGCTCAAAGTCATTATTCCATATTTCCTTATCATAATTCTACATCGCCATACTGGTATAATCACACCAATAACCGTCTCATGCATCCATCTAACCATCTCTGACATAAAAACTTCAGGGCTCAGCGGACTGAACGTTACTACTTCCTGTAGCATTGATTCCCATTTAAAAGCATTTGCAACTTCCTTTTCTGCAACGATTAGCATAAATAAAGTGTACGTGGCTTCCTAGCATGGTTTAAATGTGCAAAGTGCACTCCCAAGGGAGGAAGGGAGCACTTTATGAAATGAAACAATGACAGAAAACTGTTCATATATAAGATATTGATTGTTCAAAGTCTGAGGAAGAGGTCATCAGATATTTATGCACATTAAAAAATACACACACGCACACACACACACTGATATTAGCACTGCTTAATAGTGTTCCTAAAGTGACTTAATGCTCCACATCGATGCTGAAACCTCAAAACACATATGCAATAGGTCATATTGAGGAGTTTTGAAATTTTTTGCTAGAGACACCCTTTACACTATACAGTCTTCTCAAGTCGTTAAATGAGTGCGAGCGAGTTTCTGGGGTTCCTAATGAATGTCATGAAGACATAAGGTTAATCTAATATTTGCTAAAATGATCATTAGACTTCCTTCCTGCTTTGCTGGAACATAAAAAAAGCTTTTAAATCCTATACTGTGAATATTTTTTATACCACAGCGCTGCTGAATTCTCGATTCTGATTGGTCAGACGGTGATTCATTTTCTATGACAGAAACTCTGGCTATAATTCACATCACATATCAAAACAATAAATGGATCTGCGGATCTTCACCGACATTGTATCACTATAAGCAGATAAAACATATGATGCTCTTTGATTAATTTTTTAAAAATCATTTGCGTCGGCAAATCGCTGCGGTCCAAGAGGAATAAAACACTTCGAGCTATTAGAAAATCAACTTCGGGGTGGTATCTTTTATTTTCCTAGAACAGCACACACATTGGTCTCACATTGTCCTCTTACTGTCCTCAGGAAACCTTAACCACACCTTAAGGTCACCTGAATGTCTTTCTTGTCATACTTTACTATAGGAACTCAGTTTCCATGGGTGACTGGTGTGTTAGCATGATGTTAGCAAACTACGGATACGACTTTCTCCCTGTATCCTTGCGGGTTTCCTCTGTTGCCTCTCACCTACCAGAAACATGCTGGCTGCAGGTGGACTGGCTACACTAAATTGCCTCCTAGGTGTGAATGAGTGCATGATTGCCTTTGTAAATGATGCCCTGCAATCGACTGGCTGGATTTCCTCCTAGTACACCGCCTAGTGTTCCCAAGATGGGATCCAATTCACCATGGCCCTGATCAGGATAAAGCGGTTACTGACCGCTCATGCAATTTCTTCGTCCAAACTCTTCCTAATTTGCTTTTGCAGGCTCATGTCATTGGCTTAAATGGACAAACATCTCTAGAAGAAATTACCATCAGTGCCTCAAGGCTAAGATTGATCCGATTAGGTCTTCCTCTTAGGAGCGGACAGATATGAGACTGGGTAATGTGTCTGAGAAACACAGAGAATGGCTGAATGTGTGTGTGTGTGTGTGTGTGTGTGTGTGAGAGAGAGAGAGAGAGAGAGAGAGAGAGAGAGAGGCACCTCTCAGGGCTAACTGTAAGAGTAAGAGAGCCAGTAAGATCAAGTAGATGCTCCAGGGGTCAAACCTTTATTATCTTCGAGAAAGTCTCATCCATCTTTACTGCTGTGCAGCTTGCCATGACAACAGGAACATCATTCCAAAAACCATAGCATTTTGGAGCCACTCGAACCAATCAGAGCACAGGGACTTACAGCAGGACTTATATCTGTCTAAAGGCAAATTCAGACTAGACACGATCAATTACCAGAACGGCTTCAACGCATCTATACATTGTTTTCATTCATGATGACTGAAACAGCGTTTCAGTCCTGATGAAGGTGGTACATCATCTCTCCTCAGGGTCAGGGTCCTCATATTTCCCCCTTTTATTCAATTCAATTCAATTTGATTTGTATAGCGCTTTCAACAATGGACGTTATCACAAAGCAGCTTTACAGAAATCTGTAAATTCAGGAAATAAATTTTAAACTTATGAATTTATCCCTAATGAGCAAGCCAGAGGCGACGGTGGCAAGGAAAAACTCCCTGAGACGACATGAGGAAGAAACCTTGAGAGGAAACCAGACTCAGAAGGACACCCGATAGTACGATCATAAATAATTTATGCTGGATAGCTACAGACATCTCTCTGCTTATCGGATACATACAATGCTCCCTCTTTGTGCCAAAGCGCACACAGTCGGCAATTAACCCACTTTAGTGTTCGTCTGTGTATTAATTGCATAAATGCTTCTCTTGACGCACAACATGTCCAAACAACTCACTAGAGTGTTAACGAAAGAGGCGATTAAATGGTCCAGACTCGTTCATCAGACAGGGGAGCACACAGCTAGCCAGGAGCAGACAGAAAGACGGTAACACTCGTACAAAATGTATTACTGTCAAAATATATTACAGATATGCATTCCATTCATATTTAGATTATATATTGCAATGTATCTCGTTTTTCTGCGTGGACAGATAGAAAGACTGATTAAAAAGACAGGCGGGTACATTTTCCCCAATTCTCAAGGTACAAAAAAAATGCACTGGGAAAGTATGGGTCCGTTCTCACTCGCCTTGTTTTGATGGGTCGACATTTGACATTGTGTTGACATTAGTCCACTTGTCCATTAGTTTGTGGCTTTAGCATTTCTGGATCATGTGCGATAAGATTATTATCTTTTCTTATTCATTCATCTTTAGTAACCACGTTATTGTGGTCAAGTTGGCAGTAGATCTAGACTATATCCTGGGAACACTGGGAGTGAGACAGGAATACACCCTGGTTGGGATGGCAGTTCATCACAGTGCACCATGCACACACACATCCACACTTTGGGACAATTTAAAGGCTACTTGCCTCACCATCATGCCACCATGACAAAGTAGAGTAAAATTATTTTGTTTTAAAAAAAATAGGCTTTCTGTCTTTTGGCAGTTACGATGCTATGATGGTCAATCGGCACAAGGAAGGATTTTTGAGAACCCTCCAGTCAGCGTCTCCTGTCTTTTTGCACTTTAAGGAACGATACGGTATGTTGGCATTTAAATTGCTCTCTTTGGAGACACATTCTGTGTCCAGGATAAGAAGTCATCACGAAGTATAAGACACAAATGTGAGCCGTTGTACTAAGAAAGACATGCAGTGGAAGTAGAAGTAGAAGTGAATAGATTGGAAGGTAAATTTGTGTTTTGCAACTATACTGCTATAAAATCTAAGAAGACTGGGTCAATGAAACATCCAACCAGATTGAACACACCATTAATAAATGTTTTTATCTGATCTTTGCCAAACTGTATGTGTATGTCTGGGAGGGTGGTATTTATAGCTTCATGGGGACATTATCACTCCAATCACAAGAGGACAAAAGACATACCTTAGATCCCATGAGGGAAATGGATTTTGCCCATGAGAAATGAAAAAGACAGAATACAACATTTACCTAGTTCTCTGTATAATACTGAGGACCACCAAAAGGACATCACAAGTCATTCTGTCCCATTTGGGTTCTACAAGTACACCAATACAAGTGCAAGCGTTTGACTGGCGTATCCCATTGTATATGGTAGCCATTTGATAAGAACTCTGACTGTGAGGCCTGACGTCTCGGTCTTTGTTCTCAGCTCCACCCCATTAAGATGGAATATCTTTCCGTCCCTCCCTCCCTATGCCCTCTCTTTTTGTGCTCCCTCTCCCCGTCTCCATTTGCCCCCTCCAGCCCACTCCAGGACCGTATAATCCGTCCCATCTCGCCATTTCATTAGCATTACAATTAGTAGCATATGCGGAGTGGAATGCTACCCAGCAGAATGAAGTGATGCAGAAAACCAAAGTGGTGCACTGTTAATTTATGACTGGATGCCAGGATTTCCTAAGAAATGGCTAAAAAAGAGAAGAGAGAGAGATAAAGACAGAATTGCATTTGCTTTCTCTCTCACGCACTACTGTATCAAACTAACACGGTAGGCTATTCAAGTGTTGAATGCACCAGAATAAAAGGTTCTTTCTTAACGCAATCGTAGCTGATGCAGACTTTGTGTTGGAGTGTATCTCCGCACCAACTTCTACTGACAGTGGAATGTGTGTGTTTAAAGTGCTCTATCTAAGATCTCAGTTATCCTGATCTCCTTGGTACCTGGGTGCTTCGGATAAAATTTTGTCTCTATGGTTTTTTTTTTTTTTTTTTAAAAGATATTCATTTTATGTCTATATAACATTCTCAAATGGGCGATTGGAAAAGAGCATATAAAAAACCCCAGACGAACTATCACTAAAAAACACTATTGTTATTGAAATTAGAGTAATTATCAGGCTTTCTAGTTATCACAATATACAGCGTCCTCATATTTCCCCCCTTTGTGCTGGATGCTGATAGACATCTCTCTGCCTTTCTAATGCATATAATGCTCCCTCTTTGTGCCAAAGCACACACACTCAGCAATTATCCCACTTTAGTGTTGGTCAGTGTATTAAATGCTTCTCTTGACGCACAACAAGCCCAAACAACTCGCTCGAGCGTTATCTAAAGAGGCCATTAAACAGTCCAGACTCGTTCATCAGACGGTGAAGCACACAGCTAGCTAGGAGCAGACAGACAGACAGAGACACCCATACAAAACGTAATATAGTGTATGTATTACAATCTATTCTATTTATAGTTCTATTACATACTGACAGTGAAATGCAATATAGTCCATTTTCACATGGAAAAAAGTGGACAGATAAAGTCAGACAAAAAAGTCAGAAAGACAAAAGAGAGAGACATGCAAGCAGGCTGGAAGACAGAAAGAAACAGAGAAGGACAGACAGTAAAGCAGCCAGCGAGACAAACAGAGAGACAGACAGAGAGTAGATGAATACAGGCAGACAGACAGGAAGACACTCATACAGACGCATCTACAGATAGATATAAAGTACTTGGACAGAAAAAGAGGCAGAAAGGAAAAGATGGAAAGACACAGACAGATGTACAGGAGGCAGATGGACAGACAGGCAGAAGATACGGCAGACAGAGAGACAGGAAAAAAAAACAGACCAAGAGATCAACAGACAGAGAACGAAAGACGCAAAACCAGGGGGAAAAATCACAGGCAGGTAATCAGAGAGCTAGACAAAAAATTCAGACAGACAGACCGACAGAAAGAAAGAAAGAAAGGAAGACAGAGACTGAGAGGCAGACATAAGGACAGACAGAAAATAGGAACAGAGAAAGTAGAGAGAGAGACACATGCAGACAAAGACAGACAGACAGACAGATAGAAAATAGGAATAGGAACAGAGATTGAAAGAGACAAACAGGCATGCAGAAAGAAAGAAAGAAAGAAAGAAAGAAAGAAAGAAAGAAAGAAAGAAATTGGACAGACAAAAAGAAAAAAGAACTTGGACAGACAGACAGAGATGGACAGACAGACAGAAGAGAGTCCTTGAGAGATCAGCAGTATCTGAAAGAAAGAAAGAAAGAAAGAAAGAAAGAGTTTGCAGAAGTGTAGGCAGAGACATACGGACAGACAGAAAATAGGAACAGAGAAAGTAGAGAGAGACAAGCATGCAGACAGAAAAGAGAGACAGACAGACAGGCAGAACTGCAGACATAAAAGACAGCCATTGAGAGATTAGTGATAATGACAGCAGCAATGTCTGAGTCCTGATAATTCTCAGTTTGCTCGTCTATGTCTCTTTCTCTTCCTCTCCTCAGTCTCTGAAAGGTGTGTGTGTGTGTGTGTTTGCTCTGGAGGTTAATGTAACTGCATTAAAAGAGGAGACTGAGAGCAGTAAAGGGGGTTGTGACTGACTCTAATGGGAGAGATGAGCGCTGATAACACACTCGAGTAATGGGGCAATTACTGAGAAAGGATGGACACACACACGTACACACAAACACACACACACACAAATACAGACAAACACCAGCAATTTTAGCAGCTTTGTTTAAATCGGCACTATTACTGATAGATGGGTATATATATATATATATATATATATATATATATATATATATATATATATATATATATACGCGCACACACAAGCTTTGTTAAAACACAGCAAAATAAATTCAATGGGGATTGCAGATAACTGCTTGCTAGCTAATATGAGCTAACCTGACAGGAGTTTTTGTTTGTTTGTTTGTTTGTTTTGGTCAATGTTCACTAGTAATGACAATAAGCTACAGTAGCTAACATGAGGTAACCTGACAGGATTTGTTTTTTTTGTTTGTTTTTTTAGTCAAATGTTTACTATGAATGCTAACAAGCTAACATGAGGTAAACTGAGAAGGTTTCTGTTTTTTAGTCATAAATGTTCACTAGGAATGCTAAAAAGTTAGCTAACATGAGATAGCATGACACGATTTAGTTTTTTTAGTCAGAAATGTTTACTATGAATGCTAACAAGTTAGCTAACATAAGATAACCTGACAGGATTTCTGTTTTGTTTGTTTGTTTGTTTTTTAGTCATAAACGTTCACTATGAATGCTAAGTGAGTTAACATGATTTAACCTGACGGGATTTCTTTTTTTAGTCATAAATGTTTACTATGACTGCTAACAAGTTAGCTAACATGAGGTAACCTGACTGATTTCTGTTTTTTAGTGTTAAATGTAAAACCTGGCCACTCAACAGGCCTGAAAGGCTAAAAATCCGATTTAAGAGCTCCAGCATCATAAACAAAAAAGCTGGACAAGCAAGAGGTGACAGTGAAAGCAATTCAGTGAAGATTATTACTAATTAAAGTGGAGATTGCTGTAAAGAAATTCCCACATTTTGCTTTCGAGGCCATTTTTGTTTATGGTGTGATAATTAAATGGCATGATTTCTAGTTTGTGTGTTGGTTCAAAGACACGCCCACTGATCTTTGGTCAGAGACAGACCCTCCTCAATAATGAATGAAAATGAATCAATGGATGGAGGAATGAACAAATTAATGTCTGTGAGAGAAAAAGAAAGGATGTGCATGAAATGATGGACAGAAAAATGTAGGAATTGTACCAGTCAGCAGGGCGCGTGCGCGCGCACACATACACACACACACAAGCAGATGGCAAAGTGAAAGGAAATGACTGATAAGAGGAACTGGCTGGTTCTGACTGTGTGTGTGTGTGTGTGTGTGTGTGTCAGGGACATGGAATCGGGGCAGTACCATATGGGAAGCTGAGCTGGAGAGCAGCAGCCCAGCATTTACAGACTGGTATGTGTGTGCGCGTGTCTGTGTGTGTGTGTGTCTACTGATGAGTGAACCGCAGGCTTCCACTCACCTCAGCTGACCAAAACGTACTGTTTTTTTGTTTTTGCACATGTGCTTGTGTGTGTGTGTGTGTGTGTGTTTGTGAAACCTGCATTTAACTGTACCTTCCTACAACTGTTCTAGTTTTTCATTTAATATTAACAAATATGGAGTGTGTTGGAGAGAAACAACCAAGGACAGAAGCAACACTAAGGAAATACAGAGCTTTGCTAGCTTGCTTTGATGCCTCTGACATTTCTTGCAGTATTAATGAGCTCATTGCTAGTGCAACATGATATACGTGTATGAGTAACACCAAGGAGAGAGGGAGAATGGGGTGAGACAGTAAAAAACACACACACACAGATGGACAAACATAATTTGTATAGACTAAAAGACAAAACTAAAAACAAGCAAAAAAATCAGACAAAGACAATGACAGACAGGGAGTCGTGTAGGCGGGGCGACAAATATACAGAGAGACAGAGAAAATGACAGATATGTGGATGGACAGACAGGAGGAAATCAGACAGAACAAGAGAAAGACAGAAATACAAAGTCAAAAACATGTAAAGAAAGATAGGTGTATAGTAGATAGATAGATAGATAGATAAGCTCAGTCAGAGAGACAGACATGTATCGTTCTTCCTGTTTCTTTCAAAAGGTTTGTGCTTGTGTGTGTGTTTTCAGATAAAGGGAGGTCTTGGCTATGGATTGAGCATCTGGGACCCTACTATGTGCACCTCCACAAAATAGCTGACAACTTCCAGGTTTTTCTTTAGCAGCTTTAAGTCTCTCTGTTCTGCAGCTGTGCATGACTGATTGTCCCAGCGGGAGGATCTGAGGCACAAAGCACCTCAGACGACAGATATCGATCCAGTCTTTGTGTGCGCGAGTGTGTGTGTCTCTCAGGAGTGAGGAATGCTGTCTTCTCAAGTCTCAAGATAATGTTTATGAGCTTTATACAGTTCATTTCAGTTTCCACAGACAACTTCTGTTGGACCTGAGGACAGTAGAAGAGGCAGGCAGGCAGATTGATTCATTGATTCTCCACTTGTTGTCTTCCAAAAATGATTAAACTGTAGTCCGGTGGCGAAGGAGACTTTCCTCAGGATGGATGGATATACCACGGTACTGTACTATTTATGGTACTTGATTACTTCAAACATTGCCAGGGAGCCAAACGAAATGATGTGAACTTAATTATTATCTTAATCATTAATCAGCGGTCTTTGTGGAGAGCACTGAAAAGCTGAAAAACATGCTATGTGGCAGACTGCGAGAGGGAACGTGGGAGCTAAAGCTCAGCCTCAGTAGACCGATCGCGTTTTAACGACATTACGCCTCGATTTACGAGGTTAGGTCAATAAAGCTGACGCGTTGCTGAAAAAGAAATTTGTGCGGTTTATTCGCATCCATTCAGACGTAACAAATGATTGATACCAGAGTTCAGAAAGACAGAAATATCACATGACATCATGCACCATGAGAAACATCCCTTAGGCGAACGGTAATTCAATCACATCCTCTGGCCTATTTGTGTGTGTGTGTTCAGCTGTATAGCCATGATTTCATTTCCCTTGCACCCAACAGGTGTTATAGACGTGTGTGTGGGTGTTTGTGTAAGAGATATGAGGTGAAGCCGCCCATCCTTCAGCGGATCTTCCGAGCTACGTGCACATGCCTCAATGCACCCCATTACGTTAAGCTAATTTATCTACCATGTGCATATGTGCATTCCTTCCTTCCGCAAATGGACAGAATTTATGAAACACACAAACTTTGCTTAATAGTGTGCGTGTGTGTGTGTGTGCAAAGAAAATTCACAGACATTCACAGATACATGCTCAGAAACACACACACATCTTTCTGCAGTGCTGAGGGTAGTTACATTAGATACACGTCTATCCATTTTAATACTTAATATATGGACTTGATCTCTCTCGTAAATACATACTACTCTCCTTCACCTCTCGCTATGACCACTGAAAGATATCCCGTCTGGTTTCGTCGTTTACTCGGCTAACATCCGTGAGGAAATAATTGCTGACTCATTCTGGTAATGTTCACCATATTTTCTCTTTCTTTTTTTTTTTTTTTATGATGTATTTTTACTTTTTATTTAAGATGGCTGTGGACGTTCTTTCTTGTAGAGCCTGAAGACCGCAATCACTAAGAACAGTTCAGGCTCAAGTCTCCATCAGTGAACAGTTCATGACTTAAAAAGTTAAAACTCTAATGATGATGGTGTTCTTTTTAACACACTTAACACTACTTACAGAAGAGAACTGATTTATAACGGCACTATCGGGTGTCACGCAGATGAGGATGGGTTCCCTTATGAGTCTGGTTCCTTACTCACGTCGTCTCTCAGAATGACGAGCACATGCTTACCATGAGTTACTGCTCATAGTCTCAGTCATATGTTTGCAGTTCTGGCTTTGACTGTACGCAGTCACCCGATACCACGTGAGCCTTTGCTGTGCAGCAACTTCCTTAACCAACAGGGGGAAACAAAGGAAATCAAGCAATGAAGCAGTCATAATTTCATATCAAAATGCTTTTAATTTGTTTTTACATTTATCATTAGAGCAAAAAAAAAAAAGAAGAACAATTCAATAAATATTAATGCAGACATCAACAAAACACTAGTGGATTTGAAGAAAATAAAACAAATTTGCCTCATTTTATAGGAACTACACAATTTGACACTTAAATACAAAAGGGGAGACATTAATACTGCCTATGTGAATAGACACGAAAACTGCCTGAAGGTCTTAAATTAAAGACAAGAAATGCATAAAGGAAAGTTTTTTTTGTAAAAGATCAAACTCAAAGTGCAACTACTGACCTGCAACGTACGCAGTGGTCTAAAACTTCCCAAAAAACCTACTGGGTTTAAACGGGGTGCACTTTCTCTCTCTCTCTCTCTCTCTCTCTCTCTCTCTCTCTCCAGCGCTAAAAGTTGACCTGTCCTTCAGACACGACACCTTTCGCCTCACTCGCTTCTACTGAATGACCTGCATAGTGTAACGCCAAGGACAGATCAACAGTCTCACACTGAGGCTGTTCCACTCTCCACAGACAAAACCAACGATTTTAAAATCAAACCACCGTAAACCAGTCATGAACAAATTCCTTTCGCTGCTGGTGAGTACTGGAATAGCTTCTCTGTGATGTCTGGTTAATATGCAGCGTGATTATTCATCAGAACAGCTCGGCTTATGCAACACCTGTTAGTTATGGGTTATAATTAAAGCCACGTTTAACTAGCAAGCGGCGAGTCACCGAGGTCCCTCCCTCCAAGTTCCCTCGTGGCTAAGTAATAGCCAAACCGGTGTTATTTCTGCTTAAAGGCATTTTAAGTAAGGATATAAAACACGGGGGTGCACGGTCATAGGAAAGGAATCAACGACAGGGGGGGCTGACACAAAGCCGAGTTACTATTACACCCTTAAGCTGATTATTTTCCAATAACACCACATCCTGAAGCGTTTTAATCCTCTTATACAACAGCAATTTGATATCTAATGAAATGTCACATCATACTTTTTATAGTTAACATTTAATGCAACAAGGAACAAGGTAAAGCTCATCACTTGCGTTATAGCAGCTACAGTCGTTCCTTCACCAGCCTCTCTCTTTTTCCCCTCTCTTGAAAACCAAAAAACACGCCACTTTTCATGTTACTGAGAAATCAGAACACGCAAACTCCTGTTCTGGAAACTTACTGTTGCACTGGAGCCCCTTTCCATGAACGCTAATAAATGTCTCCTCGCCACATCAATACAGCTGTGGTATAATGTTAAGAATACAACAGCTGTGAGAGAATATCGTGATAAAACCTAGTAGAAGGTGAAGCTACATGTTGGAAGATTGTCCTCCTTTTCTTTTTTTTTTTTGATCAAACACTACTGAACAGCTTGTCTCAAGTGGCATGAAATGAAGTTCGAATAATTGTGGTCTTCGGCAAACGACACATCTTTACGACCCCTGCGTTCCGTTCGGAAGACAGAACAGGAGGACTGCGCACTTTTTTTTTTTTTTGGCAAATCTGTTTAACAGGAGCTCGGAGTAACCCTTCCATCCTGACCCGATCTGTGCGGTCAATTATTTAGTCCTAGCCACAGTGCCAGGGAGTTAGAAAGTGACTCAAATCCTCTTTCTATAAAAAAAAAAAACCTCAAAAAATGTGATCTGCTTTTGAACTGGCTAAAGATGGGTTATAGAAGTGGTGTATCCATGGTGACCGCATGTGCTCAAGGATTTTAGCTGAACTCAGCTATAAAGAGAGCGAACATCTGGATAAGCGGCCATGCAAAAAAGAGAAGTGAACCAAAAGCACAGTGATAAACAGATATTTCTCTTCTGCTCCATGCTATTCTCAGTAAGGAGAGAAGCGAACGTTTCGCGCAGTCCAAGATTCGGCTCCCTTCCTCAAACCCACTCGTTCCTTCTCTCTCCTAAGACATGTCTCAGATATGACGGTTCAACTCTGAGGCCAGTTCCTCCTCATATTTTCTGCTGAAGCCACAAGTTCCTGTTTCGCCTCCCATCAGGAAGCGTGTTTCTTTCAGGATCCGGAAGCGTGGCCTCTTGCTGGGTTAGAGGGAGTGCACTTCCTCTAAGGGGATGCGGTGAGGGGGAATGGGTGAGGCATGGCTTTAGGACAGTTTCCACTTGCTGTCAGGTTACAGGAAGTGGAATGGTTGCATACAGGATTGCAAACCGGGACAGGAAAGAGTCGCTCCTTCACTGCGCCCATTTGAAACGCTGGTTTTTTTTTTTGTTTGTTTTTTTCTTTCATTTTTTTTTTTTTCTTTTTTAAAACCCCCCCTTGTATGGTTACCCCTTTCTCCCGCCGTTTCTCCACCCGCATGTCCCAGAATGCCTTTCTCTCCTTAGACGAGATCACATGACTGTGCAGCTCTTGGCTTTGTCCTTGCGGAAGTCTGTTGCCACGGCAGCCAGGTCAGGCCTGCCAGGCATGTGCGAGATGCGCTTGGCCGAGCGCACGGATTTGTTGCGTTTCACGGTTTTGTTGTTCTTGTTGACGCAGGCGAGAGTGGCCACGTGGAAAATGTCCCGCACGCTGTTCTCCGACTGCAGCGCTGAACACTCGATGTACGGAGCTGAGATCTGTTTAGCCATCGCGGAACCCTGAAAGAGAAAGGAGGAGAGATGTTTATTTTCCATCCAAATATTTTGTACATTTTACATGAATTTGTTTTTAAAAAAAAAAAAAAAAAAAAAAAAAAAGGAGTTAATCATAGTATGCTTCCATTTCCAAGACATCGTACACAAAACGGCAAAACATCCAAATGTGCATGTTATGGTAGCATCGGTTACTACAGGTGACGTACTATTAACGTTTCAGTACGGCGGAATGTGGTTTTGCCATGGAAACAATGAAATACACTTATTCAAAATATCACAAAAAGTAGTATTTCACGCATTTTAGCCTAGTCAGTACTTATGTTGAAATAAAACTGTATTGCCAGCAGGTAAAGCTTTATTCATTCGTGTCTGATCTCAGATCAACTTTGGCTCATTTACGCCGACCTGACGGAGCTCACCATACTCCATTTCACTCACAGCTTTCATCTGATATCTTGAAGTCATAATCTTTAACATCATAATTACTTTCAGAATGACTTTCATTATAAGCCAAAAATGACATGATTCACATAATTAAGGACGCAGACAGAAACCCAAGCTATTTAGAGAGAGAAGCACTTTGGGGGGAAAAGCTGTGATATCTCTTGTATTCTCTAATGTTCACTGCTGCAGCGTTTATAACTGCAGTGTTAAAGACACATTTGTGGCAATCGCATTAACACAGCACTTGAAGATGGTTTTCAGTGTTGGGGCCTCACCTGATCATACGACACTGGCATCTGTCTGTGATTGGACAGCTCCACTAACGTGTTGAGGTCCGTTCTCAGGTCCGACTTGCAGCCGACTAGCAGCATCTTCGTGTTGGGGCAGAACTCCTGGATCTCTCCTTTCCACTAGCACAGGGGGAGAGAACAGAGTGAACCACGAGCTCTGTGGAAACCGGCAAATCTACAGATGCCCTGAGGAACAGCTTTAAAAGCATTTTCCCTTTTCTACAATTTTTTCCCCATTGTATTTTAACCCTCTCTGGATAGATTCCACATTCTTTGCCATCTCTCAGTAGGGAGCTCTTAAATCCGTCATTGGGTCTATCTCTTGATCTCTCTGCTTTCAGTCTCACAGGTGATCCACATTCCTTTCCCCAACAGAACACAGAACAAGCTGGAGTGTGTGTGTGTGTGTGTGTCTCTAAACCAGAGGGTTTAATCTCTGATAATGCAATGCTGCAGCATTTATCTCTACTTCGGTCGCCAGGATCCGGTTCACTAGGGGACACACAGCCGATTGTTCCCTCAGGAACATGAGCACCTTCCTTGCTCCCTTTCCCATGATCCTTTGGCACTGCCATTTTGCTCAGACCTGGGATCAGTTTCTCCTTCTCGTAAAACAAAGTTAACCAACACGACTTCAGGATGAAATCAACCGGCAGCTTTCCGCCCTCATGACTGAGCAGTGGGACGCCTCGGGACGTCAATTCAATATTCATTAGCTGCCATGTGAACAATAACGCACCTATTACTTCTCACGTGAATTAGACTCGTGCTGTGCGCTCGCTAGCTGGGCCGAATGACTAAAACCACACACCGACCCAACCTTCTCCCATTTCTCTCCCAGAGCTCTGAGGGGTTAAAGGAAAGCGGTGTGCCGACTTGACACCGTACAGCCTCCGCTGACTTGTTTGAGAAAGGTCGTTTCGTTACGTGGGTCTGCTTTCCACATCCCTGTTCCGGGTGTTTTACTGGGATTAGGTGTCCTCTGTTGGATGGGATGTGGTTTAAAACCGCAGACTCTCTTTGCAGCTACATACTTTCCCAGCGCCAGGGTGCTTTCTAACATTCCACAACGCTCAGGTCGTGTGCAGGTAAAACAGTGAGTGAAACCAACACACCCCCCACCCAGTGTGAAAGTTTATGCACCTGGCACAACGTCCACAGTAAAGAGTAAATAAATATTTAAAAAATGCTTATTACAGACAGTATGTTCAGGTTAATTTGACCTAAAGGGAAATTTTTTTTTTTTTTTTTTTTTTAAATACCCATCTCATTATCTGAACAGTTGTGAACTCCATGTAAACTGTTTATACGGTTTAATTTAAATGGTGCACACCTTTTTAAGAACACTGTCCAGCGTCTCTGGGCGGCTGATGTCAAAGCAGATGATGACGGCGTCCGAGTCGGGGTATGACAGCGGCCTCACGTTGTCGTAGTATGGTGAGCCTGAAACACAAAGGAGGACAAGCAGTTGAGCCAACGCGTGTACACAAGCACTCTCGGGAATTAAACCCTGATTAGAGAGAACTGGGCCTGGAGTGCACACGACATTAAGACCGAGGGGGAAAACGCTGCTTTTAAAACGTCCATTTCCATTATAACCACACGTACTGCAAACACACCGCTTTCTTGCTGCTCTGCATTTAGCACACACAATATCCGAAATGAAGAAGCTTCAGGTTTATGTTTAATGAAATAACAGAGCGGCGCTGAAAACGTTCAGTGAGAAGAATATTTAGTGGCTGCGCCCCATTAAAATCCTTTGGGTGCAGGGGTTTTCTGTTTCCCACGTGTACAGCTCTCAGCCAAGAATCTGGAGAATTTCGTTTTTGTGTCTGGTGTGACACATGGGAGGTCTGTTCTCAACCCGAACAGAGACACACACACACACACACACAGAGGGTGGGGGAAGCAGGCACGAGGAGTGTGATCAATAAGGGGTCTGAAAGGAAAGCTGTTTTATCCTAGTCTCTACCTCAGAAGCTCCACCCACAGGATATGGAATCTGATGATCTTTTGTACACTTTTCTGACCACAACCTTCTGGATCTTGAAGGTTGCCATCTGATAGGTTCTCTGCACTTCCGTTTGCTGGTTTCCAGCATGAAACCCCTTTATATAAAAAACCCATGGTGACAATCATTTTGTTTGAAGCAGTGAGTGGTGAGTAAAGACGCTAATCTCGCATTTGTGAGCACGGAGATCATGGCAAAATGTAGAAAGGGGAAAGGAACAAACAAAACTGCAAGCATGCCCCCCCCCCCCTTCCCCCCAAATATTTTCCCATTCCTGCTCAAAGCCTTTCTAATCTGTGTAAACCCCAGGCAGAGATAAAGAGTCTCCTAGTGTCTACAAACAGGAGTCAGGAAACAGCATTATCAACCTTTGGGTGATCCTCTGAGGAAGAGTACTTTAAAACTTTCCAGACTCTTTGTATGGAGGATTTGGTCTATATTCTTCACTTACGTACAACCAATAGGTCGAGGTTTAGGCATGTGCAGTGCACTTTTTTTGTTAGTGTGTGACCTTTTGACGACTTGCCGTTGTAGAGGAAATCCCTTAGCTCCCAACACTCACTGCAGCATCTCATTAACTCACGTTACAACTAGCCTCAGGACATGTCCTTCTGCTCGCGCGCTCTCTCTCTCTCACACACACACACACACACACACACACACACACACACAGATGTAAGCAAGACCATATATATCCATCTTGCTCACACATGGAACCCTTCTCTTCCTCTCGCTCTCAGTTCTGTGGAATGTCCAGCTGGTCTGTGTGTGTGTGTGTGTGTGTGTTCACAAGAGTATATATAGCTGACCAGGGTGCCACACACACACCTGTGGCAAATCACCATGAACAAACGTATTTCCATTCCAACCCAAGAAGGTTCAAAAGGTTTTAAAACATCTGAACATCTTTAGGCTTCACATTCTGAAATCCTAATGAAACATGTACAAGGGGGGGGAGGAATTTGCTGGAACGCCACAATTATGCAGGAGCTGCTCCAATCCGATTTCCGTTCAGGATAACGAGGTATGAATCCTCTCAACGGAAATAAGCGTTCATATGACTCCCCAGCCGCTATTCCCAAGCTTCCCGAGCTTATTTCGACAATGGACGCTTTGTAGCAACCTTTCGTCTGAGGAATGTAAGGCATGAGGGTCTGGATCAGACTCCTGAGCCCAGAGATGTGAGGAACAGGCGAGGTCCTGACTGCTTACCTTAGATTAGCTTTTTCTGTGTGGATATGCACACACATCATTAAGCCTGCCTATTCGTTTAATGACCGCTTACAAAAACTGAGTAAATGTCTAGCCATTTGATAGTTCTAGGTAGCAGGGCATGTGACGTTTGTTTACTTGCGAATACTTGATCGCGTCGAACACCTTTCAGTGTGAGGGATGTAAGCAGTAACACTTTAGCCAAAACATGAGATCTCAAGACAGCTGTCTTGTGTCACCTTCCACCTTCTGCAGACAACATGACACTCAACAATCCTTCCCTTCCTTAATAAAACAAGTCCTATCATAGGCTCTGGAAGTTCAGGTCCAGCTGGGCCCTCATGAGAGACAATCCAAGTGTAAATTAAATTGCCCATTTAAAAACTTCCTCCAACACTCGGCCTAAACGGCTGCAAGCCAGACTGAGCAGTTATAAAGAGATTGTCAGGCGGCACGCGTGGTCGAGCCAAATGGCTGAGTTTAAAGCCTTAATGAGGACCATACTGCCTGCTTGAGCTCATTATCTGGCCCTCAGATAACACGGAGACAAAAGGCACCTCAGTACATGACCCAGCAGGATGCATGTGTGTGTATTGATTAGTGCTGGTGCATAGGCACTCTTCAAAGCCTGGACGTTTAGCCCCTGGTCTTTTTGACTGCAGGGGTTGACGCCCTTCATCAATAAGGGGCTTATTGATAGAGAGAAGAAACCCAGGGGGGCAAGTTCAGGAGAGACTGACTGTTAGGCATTCAGAAACACATGCTGATTTCAGTCTCTGGCCTCAGATGAGGAAACACACACACACAAACTCTCTTACACAGATGATGTACAGTTTGGGTGTCACTTGGCCAAGTTCTAGTGACAAGAACAGGCCTGATAGCGGGGGCCTTCGCAAGATTTTGCACAAGCCTGGCCAGAACATGAAATGAACCTAACTTTCATAAACATACTATTATCAGACAAGATGTGAAGGATCAGTACTGGCCTGCCAAATGGGGAAAGATACAGCTGCTTCTCCTCTGCTCTTCTGTCTTTTCTCAAATGACAGAAAAACAAAAACACCAAGAAGACAAGCAGAGCCTGACCTACTGTACTCCGGATAAACACAAAGACACGCAATGAAAATTCGAGTCAAAGAAGGCAACCAGGCATGAACTGGAATAAATGGTACCAACAACAAAGCAACAGCCCAATTCAAGCACTTCATTATCACTTACAGTCAAGAAATGTCTTATTATGTGACCCAACAAAACTGCAGTCATGAGAACGGCCAGAAGACAATAAGGCTCGTAATTTAACGCTGAAAAGCTGTTCTTTATACGGGTCTGCTCGGCAGTGGATAAAAACGAATGCAAACGACTAATTCGTGTACGAGACCGTCTTGTACCACAAAAATCGGAATCTGATTGGTCAGGTGTTGATTCATGTCCTAATAATGTCCTTTGTGCTTTCCAATTTCTCAGTAACATAAGCTATGTTTCCTTGTCTTATTAACTTCAGGAGAGGGAAAAAAAAAAAAAAGGGAGGCTGGTGAGGGAACGACTGTTTAGAGCTAGCAAGTGATCAGAGGACCTAACTTGTTATGCAGACTTACGCTGAACTATAAAGGGTTAAAATTATGAGTTTGAGACGTGATGTTAGGGGAAAATGACTTGCCTTTATCGAGAAAGATACACGGCACAATGGGTGAATAGTCTCATGATGTGCAATTTGTTTGCTGTTCCCTCAATACTGACTCACTAAAAGAACCTAAGATTTAAATCTACTTTCTCGTCCCGATTTAAACCACGTAATCATTAAACAGTCCAGGATTGCGTAATCATGCAACTTGGTACTCTTAATCATCAACACATTTACAAGTGTGTGTGTCACCTATCCTGTCTAACAGTTTCCCATTCTGGCTCTCACTCCCTCTCTCTGTATTAACACCACTCATGATGTGAAATATACAGGTACACTTGGCCTAGACGGAGGCATTAATTAAAGCAAATGCCCAAAGCTAGGCCTTGAAAACCATTTCTATACACAAAAACACGCACAAGCGCACACACAGAAGTTGTACAGTGAGTCAAACTGCAATCCTGCAGAAATTACCCAGAGCATTTCATGCCAAATTCCAGTCTTTCCTTCGCTGGAAGAGAAACAGATCGGCGGGAACGAGGTAATTGCTTACAGACCATGGGATCAAGCACACTACCCTACCCTAACCCACACACACACACACACACACGCCTCCCAGGTAGCTCAACGTTACCACAAATAAATCAACACACTCTTGGAACGCAGTCTCTGATGCTGCGCTTAAAAAAAATAAAAAAAAGAAGTCCCATTATCACTGCTTTGTGGATTTAGGGCGCAAGCTGAAGTGATTCTCAGGAGATGCTGGTCTTTTCACATGAGCTCAGACGTGATGGTGCTGCGGTTTCACTCTTCAACACTCCCTAATGAGCGTGTCAGCACGACTTCTCAGCGTTTCCACAAAAGGGCGTGGAGGATCAGCTGTTCCTGCTTTTGTGTAACGGACGGTACTAAAAATGGCCAAGAAGCGCTTCTCAGAAATACTAGTAAGCACGCCTGATGATAAAGTAAATGCACCGTTACAGTGTTTATAAAAACGATCCCGTAAACCCAAATGGTTTATGATTTCAAGTGACTAAAGTTTTAAGCTTTTCACGTGTTGTAGTGTACGAGATGATCACGATAACATCTCAGCTGAATTCTACAACCGGAGCAATCTGAGATTTTAATTAAATAGGTCTCACATCACCAGAGCCTTCGTTGCTCACACTGGCACTAAATCAGCTGCAGGTGAGCGCGTCGCATTTTGCATCTTAACTCACGACCAAAGAAATTCTTCTCCGATACATGATACAGTGCTGAGTGCCGGTATTCACACCTCCAAGTGACAAGTCCAGACATGCTGAGCTTATCAGGTCATCAGGGTCGGCCCCTAAATGCTTCATGTCCTCATACAAAGACACCTTAAAACGAACAGATAAACCAGACTTCCCATGAGAACCAAGCGATGAATAAATAAACACTAACACAGGGGGTGATTTTTCGCGAAAGGTGAGAAGTCTCTGATTTGCATAAAGCTAACAGGTGACAGTCATACGTCAGCTTCTTTAATACGAAAATGAGAAACTGCAGCCTAAAACGAACCAGCTGCTGTGTATAAACAGGTTAGTACTACTTCTTTAACGTGGAGACCGATGAGTACAGTGCTGCTTGTTTAAAGCAAACTGATGTTTTTAATATTGGCACCCCTTTTTGTCTGGAATGCTTTTTAAATGTTTTAAGGAGTGCGAGTTGTAAGGACACACAAGCTCTGAACAACTGAAAATCATTTTAAAATAGTTAAGTGATTCATTCATGGACATTATTATTATTATTATTATTGTGTGTGTGTGTGAGAGAGAGATACATATGATGCGAACAGGTGAACTCTTACCTGAGGTGTCCCACAGACTGAGCTCAATCCTCTGAGTGTCAATCTCAAAACTCGCTGTGTAATTCTCAAACACGGTGGGCACATAGTTCTACACATGAAGAAAAAGTATTAACGATAAAAAAACACTGTTTTATACCATTTTAAACCGAAAAACTTCCCAGCAAATGTGTTTAAATAAAGAGCTTTTTTTTTATTTATTTATTTTTTTTTTACTCACCTCAGGGAAACAGTCCTTAGCAAAAACATGAAGTAAAGCCGTCTTCCCACACTGGCTGTCTCCCACCACCACTATCTTACATTTAACGTTCTGACTCGCGTCCATTCCTGGCTGAAAGGACGACTTCTGGCACGACCTTCTTTCCTTCATTTGTTAATTTTATTTATAAGACAGAAAATCCGTGCAAACGCCTCAGAGCTTGGCAACGCGTGACTCTCCGCAAGCGTCCTCGCCTCACTGAAACTCTACTCTGAACACGCGCGCGCGCTGACTGGCGTTTTATAAGCGGCTCCCAACCAATCAGAGAGCCTGGAGCAGGGTTCTGTCCACGCCCCTCCCCCCTTTTCCTACCGCATGCTGCGCGTGGATGTAGGTGTTTTCACGACAGCAGAGAAGTGATGCCAAGTATGGAAAGCCAAAAGTGACAAACACGTGTAACATTTTCTCAACGCTTTCTTGGTTATGATTCAGGTTTATTTCTTCCACAAGTTCTTTGAATCTATGATACTGTTATTTAGCTCACAAGAGCCACTTTTTTTCAGGCCAGGGTTGTCCTCATATTTAGATTTAACCACCCCATTTATCATATCTGACCCATTATCTGTCTGCTGAAAAATCCAGCTTAGTCCAAACACTAGCGATGGTAATTTCGATTCATCCCAGTGACTTGAATCTTTTCACCCAAAAAAATTCATCCAGATTCCTTCACTGATTCGTTCAGCTGGCGCTGATGAGTAAGTCATTGTTTGTGGTCCCTGGAGGACGGGTGGTTAGGCCTCGGTGCTCTCACTGCCGTCTCCCAGGTTCGATTCCAGCCAGGGAACCAACCCCAGCCACTAGTGTCGCACACGACAGTGCACACCCAGTGCCGGTCTCAAGCCCAGATAAAATTGGGGAGGGTTGAGTCAGGAAGGGCATCCGGCATACAAACTGTGCCAAATCAAACATGCAGACCAACGATCCACTGAGGCGACCTCTAATGGGAGAGAAAGAAAGAAGAAGTCAGTCACTCTTTCATTCCCTCAATATGCTCAGTTAAAAACGCCAAGTTTTCAAGAGACAAGTTCTAGTATTAAAGTGAGTTTAAAGTATTAAAGTGAGTTATTAAAATTGGCATGTCCAATCCACAAAGAGAAGGACATTTCAGTCAGTGCAGACTAGTTTTGAGAAAGTGGTCACTGTAATTAAAAAAAAAAAAAAAAATCACATTTTTACATACGTGTATGAAGTAGTTTTCAGTGCTACAATAATTTAAAAATATCCATCAGTCATTTTTACCCAGATAGCAAAATTGGTTGTGGGCCTTATCTGGTTGAATTTAGGCCCACAAACCACCACGGCCCACTCCCCTCAAATGGCCCTTAAGCTGCAAACTCATGCCAGAGCTCAGCCTAATGCTGTTTCACACAAGACTGTGAAAAAAACTGTGCCAGAATTAAACCAGAAGGGCCTAAAGTAAGCCAGATCTCACCCAGATTTTTTGCCATCAGGGTATACATTCATGTGTAGAGGATTATGCTATGAACAGCACATTGGTGTACAGTGGATTATGCTATGAACAACACAGTAACAACACACAAGGCTTGTCTTAGTGCTACACACTTTTCAAATGCACTGTTCTGTCCTCTTTCTCTTCTTGTAGAAAGGGTGGCGAACTGAACGAACGACATGCATATATCAGCCGAGCCGACATCAGTGAGTCAGCGAATCCTCGTTCGTTCACGAACGACAGCGGGCAGTGGTAGCTCAGTGGCTGAGATGTTGGACTACTGATCGGAAGGTCATGAGTACAAGCTGCCACTTGAGCAAGGCCCTTAGCCCTCAACTGCTCAGTTGTATAAATGTCTCTCTGGATAAGGGCGTCTGCCAAATGCCATAAATGTAAACGTTACCAGTTCGCTCAGAATCAGTAGGTCTATTACTCTTGTTCAGATTCAAAGTAAGGGGCGTATTCATTCTATAGGTCCAACCAATGATATGCTCCTTCACAGTGGGCAATCAGTCTTTAAAAAGCAGGAAAAACCTGCCAAGGCAGTCATGTGTTTTACACAGGTAGGACTTAAGTGAACGAAAAATATGAGTCAGTACATGGACGTGAATGAGAAAGATTTGTTCAAAAACACTGATCATCACACACTCACTCTAGATTAGCAAAATGAGTCGCTTCGTTTCACATCATATAATAAATAGTTTGTCTCACTAGCTGTGTTTTGAAAGGTTAGTGGCAAACATTGTTGGAAATGGAGCAGCAAAGTGGCAAATTTGATCACAGCACACTTATCGCAGTGTCCGGGTAAAGCGGATTACCGCTCTCACAGTTGGAAAACTATTGCCTCGCCAGCGCAAAAACGTTTTGCCACTTATCTGAAAGCAGACTTAGGAAAAAGTCATTCTGGTTGTCAAGAATGGTTACCGTAAATCTGTTTAGCTAGGTATTTGCAAACAGGAAATTCTATTACTTCTTAGTTATATTAGCCTCACAGCTGCAGTGCAAATCTAAAGACTAGATTCCGACACCTAGTTTGTCTTGGCGGATCGACTACTGAAGGTAAGAGTACTAAAAAAAAAGTATCTGGACGTGACACTTTACCCCAGACATCCCCTGTTCCCGATAACAGAGACGTTCCAGCTCTGCATTCTTCCGTCTGGAGAGGTGATTTACTCAAATGAACAAAGGCCTCTTCAGATTCACTGCAGTTTATTGCCACTCGGGTGTCTTGTTTTTCTCCTTTATGATAGACAGAGACAGGGTTAAAATGTGTGTGTGTGTGTGCATCTGTTCTTCATTTTCTATACAAATGTTCTACCAGAGGGATGAAATTATAGAATTCAAAACTACATACATTGCATATACATATGCACAAAGGAACAAAGTTTGGATTCCTTTGATGTACGGTAAATTTTCTGTTACGCTAGCTGTTTAGGTGATGTTTGTAAGCGTGCACTCTATAATAGACTAGAGTTAGGGTTAGAGTTAGTTGGCCGTACGTATGACTGATATACAGTGTGGTTGGTGGTGTTAAACACTATCTGATTACTTAGGAAGATGTGGAGGGAGAAGAATGCAAGAAACAGACACGGTAATAAAACGCTAACAGCAAAATAGCGCTTTGCTATTGTAATTGTAGATAAGGTGATCTCATGCAGGACTGATGAAAATGAAAAAAGGTCATTATGCTAGCTATTGACATTAATAATGATAGTTAAAGCATACTCACCATCTGCGCTTTAAAAGATCAAAGTCTAAGAAGTGCTAATGATAAGGACTAGCTGTGTGTTTACCAACAAAGCACATGGTGTGAGATCTCGTAGCCTTGTTTTCATGGCTTGAACCACTCTCATGCTAATTTACAGAAATTGCTGAGGCCTTAATGTAGAGCAGATCCACATATGGAAGAAGGATGTGACATGACATTTTGAGATGTCTGCTTTTATGCCACGTATCTATGAAGGCTTCACGGGATGACAGCATGTCACCCATTTGGCTTTACGATGCTGTCATTATGTACCCACGTATAAAGTACGTCACACTCTTTTAAGATACCGTTTTCCCAGTGATCGT
Source organism: Pangasius djambal (assembly GCA_022985145.1). Taxonomy (NCBI): domain Eukaryota; kingdom Metazoa; phylum Chordata; class Actinopteri; order Siluriformes; family Pangasiidae; genus Pangasius; species Pangasius djambal. The sequence goes on along the minus strand of CM040999.1, from coordinate 15,283,206 downwards.
TCCGACAGAAAGAGCCTAGCATCATGGGAAATAACATAGATCAGTTCTGACCCACTGATCAGCAACGGAGCACAGGGAATTGTCATTAATGTGCAATGAGTGACCGCTTCCTCTGTGTTTTGTTAAATGAAAAGTCTAAGACCCAAAGGAACGATACGCCTTAAATCTGCACTGTAATAGCCCACTATCCTTGTGCAGTATATCCAATATAAATGTACAAGCAAACAAATAGTGTGAAGGTTCTGCACTAGTGACTAGAAGGTTGTATGTTCAAATGCCAAGACTGCCAATGTCAGACTCCTGAGCACAGCCATTTTTAAAATTGCTTTTTTGCTCCACAGACCGTTCTGTCAACAGCTGTTCACTCAGCAAAAGCTGCTAACATTTCCAGATTCAACTACCGTCGTGTCAAAGGTCTCCTTTTGGAAAGGTGACAAGTGACATACAGCGTAAATGAAAGAAGAGGAAGTCAAACTGGGAGGTAATTCTATAGCCGTGGAACACACACAACCTGTAGACATGCATTACTAGGCCAGGAAAAACCTAATACACACTTGCTGTCTGTCTTCTGATCTGAGAGTTGATGAGCTTAAAAGGTATCGGATTGCAGTGTGGGAATGGGATAGTGTGTGTGTGTGTGTGGTTATCTCATGAACTCAGAATATTTGGGTTACAAGTGGGGCCAGATGTGTGTGAACCACTACAAAATAATTGTAGTTAAAACAGATTAACCAATAAATGAATATATGAATTCACATAGCTTAGCTCCATGTCCATGAGTCATGAGATATGAGATATGATGGAATGTGTTTCTGCATGTGTGTGCTGGTTCAAGGGTGTTCCCCTTAACCACAGAGGGATTCCTGCTCGTTCTGCTTGATTGAACACTTCCGTCCCTGAACAATAACAAGGAACAAAAGCCTGAGTCACATCACTAATCTCTGGCTTCAATTTGCCATTAGACCAAAGTGTTAATTAAAAGCTCAGTAAATGGAAACCAAATGATTTTCAGGACACAACACACGTTCTGTTGGGTCAGACCTTGCTGATGTTCTCACGTCTGTGTTAAATTTAATCTCACATATGAAAACGTCTAAACAACCCAGAGGATGGAAATATACAGTAACCAAATTTGAGCAGCACCGGACTAGTGGGTTGATCAAATTTGATCTTAGCATGTTCATATTCTATGAATAAAAAAAAACATCTCTCATTTATAAAGAGAACAATGTGCTCTAATACGGTTTTTAACACACCCTTGTTACACCATGTCCTCCTTGGGAGATCGCCCCAGGGGGAATTCCTTCTCGACCTCTCACCAGGCTTTGACACGGTCAATCACAAGACCCTCCTGTCCATCCTTACAAGACTTAGTGGCTCAGCATGGTGGTGGATTAGTTCCTACCTGGAGAGATGGTCATATCAGATAACATAGAGGAGATCCACATCTGCTCTATTCAGACTCTCCACTGGAGTCCCACAAGGCTCAGTACTCAATCCTCTTTTATTGTGCTCTCTCAGTGAGGTAATATCCTCAACTCCCCCCCCCCCCCCCCCCCCCCCTAATCACTGCTATGCAACTCATCCTCTACATTACTCCCTCAGAGACTCATATCTCAGCTCATCACCTGAAACTGAATCCCAGCAAGTCAGAGCTGCTGTATATCCCTCGAGATACATCCCTGTGACGTCCTTAGAGAATTCTATCTGGCAACATAGAAAATCTTCTTGACAACCAACTATCATTCTCTGTGCATGTTGCTTGGTCATGTAGGTTTCTCACACACAAAATCAAGAGGTTTCAGCTAGTTCTCTTCCACACAGACCCCTCAGGTACTTGTTTTGGCCCTTGGCTTCTTGAGACTGGACTACTGTAACTGGATCAGACCTCTGCAAGTGATCTGAGTACAGTTTTCTCACATCATCCCATTGCTGCATTCCTTCCACTCCTTGTTGCGGCCCATACTAGTTTTAAAACATTAGCACGTGACAACAAAGCCAAAAATGGTCCATCCCTTACCTTCTGGAAGACCCCCTGTTCCGTGTTCTGTGTTCCCTTTGAGCCACAAGCAACTTGACCCACCATCCCTCAAAATCCAAGAAAGATATGCATCAAGACTCTTCTCTGTTCTGGCACCCAGGCGGTATGAACTTCCTCAGGTTGTATTTAAAAACTGAAGACCCACCTTCACTCTAAGTGAGCCCTAAACCTGTTTGAGAGAAGGCAACAACCCTGACTTGAATTCAGTCTATTTTATAGCTGTTCTACAAGGTTTTAGCCTAATGGTAATCTTACGCTGATTTCACACCTAGATTGTTTGCAAAAATCTATACCAGAGTTTTTTTTTTTTTTTTTGTAAGACGACTCCATTTCGTTTGCTTCGTTTGAATCAACACTGCAATGATTTTTAAGCGCATCAAATTATTCGCATGAGTGAGTGTCTGTTAATGGGTGTCTCATTGGTTCTTTTTAATGGTTGGTTTATTTTTTCACATGCTAGTGCATTTTATGAGCGCAAAAGCAAAATCGTATAGTTGTTAATTACTAGTTAATAAGGTGTCAACATTAGCCAAAGTTTAAGGCCACTTCTACTTGCACTTGCAATATTTTAATTAAGCCAAAATCAAGAATTTTAGATCCTAACAATTTCCAATGCTTCTCTACACACTTCTGGAGCTATTTTAAACCTATTTCTATTCTTTTATTTTTCAGTGTAAATCAAGCATGGGGTGCAGATCGGGTAGAGACAGCTTCCGGTTCACTTCACGTTATTAAAGATGAATATTTAAATGAAAACTTTACAGCAGTGAAACTGTAATGAACTGAACCATGGTTCTATGGGACGAGGACTGACGAGGACCTCCAATTTTGGTTGGACCGGGAATCAGGTTTTGGTGTCAAAAATGAAATGAACTAAAAAAAGTTTGGCTGGTCTACACCAAACAAGGTAGGCGTTATGTGCTCTTAGACCCTGTCCTATTTTTTACTAGCATCAGGATATGTTTTTCAGTGGACGCCGCAAAACACCAAGTCACTCTGGATAAGGGTGTACATTTAAACGTACATCACATTTCACACTTCATTCGAGGGTGTGATTTATCGTCATATGCCGGGGAGAGTAGCATGAATGCATTTCTCAATACTAGTCACTGTGTACTTCACGTGAATTGTGTCATCGTAACTGCAACAAAGAAAACATTGTGATGGTTTTGGAAACAGGAACAAAATGAATTGATTTTTAAAATTGTTTTTTTTTTTTAAATATTTAACCTGCTCTATCGTTTTGAGTTTTGATACTGTACATTGGTATAAAATGTATAAAACCATGTACCTGTGGAAAGTTTCAGCTTTTGGTAATACCAGTAGTATTTTTCAAGTCTTAATATTCGCTACGTTAACTAGAAAGCATTAAGAGTTGCAAAATAGTCTCTGTTATAAAAGTTTAAAAAAAATAAAATTAAATTTAAAAAAATCTCATTCTAAGTCTGCTGAGGGGCTTCTGGCTCTCACATCCAGACTGAAATAAGCTGTAATGGGTTCGGAAAGTTCTCCAATCCTCCACAGGGCCACTTGCTGCATCTCTCCTAATTTGAATTCTTTATTGCAAGCTGTGTTAAGGGACGAATACAGGAGAGCAGGAGGCTTTTGGAAAGAAGGCTTAAATGCTTTTGGGTCTTCAGAGAGCTCTGAAGTGAAGGTTCCTAAATGTCTCTTGTTTTCCTCCCAGGAGGAGAGGAAACGGGGAAGAAGTGAGGATGACTTGGCACTAAAAATGCTATTAAAAGGTTTGACATGCTGTTGCATGATTTACATTATAATGCGAATCACAGGTTTATATTAATGCAGTGCTGTCTTTCCTATAGCAACAGCGAATTCACAGACACTTGGTGCCTAGGATGGATACGCTAAAATAAACAGATTACAAAAAAGCGTTGTTATTTAACAAGGAAGAACACCCAGTTGTTGATATCGCGGCTTTCTCCTGGAAGGAGGTGTTTGTGGAAGGTGTCAGAACTTTATCAGAACAGTCGGTACGTTTTCCACCATGGGAGAGTCTTCAGGATAGAGGCTTTCCCGTTTCTCGCTAACATGACAAGCTGTGTTTTTTTTTTAAATAAAAATTATGATGAGTCATTCGTTAATTTTTTTTTTTTAATTTAAATAATGATTGGTAAATTGTCGTGGTATTATAAAAAGAATAAAACACTTAATGTGCTGTTAATAATAATAATAATAAAATTTTTGGGTCATAACAGGAACTCTGCTTTGTGTTCAGCAACATGTCATTGCACTTCAGTTTTTGTTAGTCATCATATACTTTAATATTTTGTGTTTTTTGCTCTACCGCAACATTCGGCTCATGATTAACTTATTTACAGTTTAATTAATTGCAGGTACAGCTGTTAAGATTTGTGAGAAAAAAAAAAAAAAAAACTCAAACATGTGCTCCATTACTGGGATTGATAACCAGGTTATCTTCTTCTATCTACTGCTGTGTGTGTGTGTGTGTGTGTGTGTGTGTTGTGAACCACTTTGAAGACACGTACATCCAAGCATGTGACCAAACGACTCACTGATTACTGGCATCACACTGTGTGTTGGTCTGAACTTTGTGCATGTGTATGTGTGTGTGTGTGTGTGTGTGCTTTGTGAATCACAGATTACGCTTAACACATACAAAGGCGCCGTCTTCCAAATCTCATCTTCGTGTCTCTGGTGTTGATGAGATGTCTTGTTGATTTCACATGTAGAGATCTCATCACGCATCATTAGGGCTCATTA